>JAJIBD010008662.1:0-59636 GCA_021461705.1 Cryptotis parvus | reverse complement strand
CTGCATAATACTATTTCTATGTTGTTTCTTATATTTTACATAAGTGTAATGGTTCTGAATTACTTTCTATAGTACTATAGTCCTATAGCACAATCATCCAATTGTTAATTGATAGTCAAATGTTTCCAAATAGATGTATGAAATTTTGTTTTGGTAGTCTTAAAAAGAAAATATGGTACCTGAATACAGAGCACTACCTGGTGTGACCCTTAAAGTAAACAAAAATAAATAAAACTCTTAAGCACAAAAAAGTGAATCTGTCAGAAATCCAATTTATTTCTCATAAAATTGGGGCTAATACTGTCCTAAACTTCCTGATTTTTTTGAGCATGCTGAATGTGAGATTTGACTTATAAAATAACAACCACTAATCACTACTTTTTAAAGTTTCCACAATATCATCATACTAAGTAAATCTTCATAATTGATTTCCAACATTATTTTGGTAGGAAGTGTCTTACTAGAAATCATGCTTTTCACAAACCAATAAAACAATTTGATGTCAAAATAAGACATTAATTTGTTACTCTCATTTTCATTACCATATTTACTATTAAGACTACAGAAACAAAATTTCAGACATATATTTGAAAAATGTGATTATCAATCAACAAAAGCATGATAAATAACAGGTCTATTTAAAGAAAGTCAGAACCATTGCCTTTATATAGAAGACAAGACATGACATAGAAATACTATTATGCAGAGCCATAAACCACTTTACTCCATTCATTTTCTACTCAGTTTATTTCTATTCAGTCAGACCTTCTTGCACCATTTAAAGCTTTAATGGAGTGTACAGTTATATATGACTTCTCTATGTGTTCTTCATCTATCGCAATCATCTGCTAGAATTTTTAAATTCTTACAAGTCTAGGTTTTGTTTTCTATTTATTTTATAGCTAGTTTGTGTATAAAAAAGTCATAAAGTCAATCACATTTTGTGTCTTTTATAAAAGATAGGGCCCTAAGACTTTTTCCTTGATAATCTCATATTTTCAGCATTTTATGATTCCAAATGCTTTGGTTATACGAAGAAGAAACAAGCCCAGCAGACATCTTGATACAACATGTGCAAACCAGCTCATAGCAAGGTTAGTACTTAAAATTACATCTTCCAATTTCAAACATTTGATTTCTGTTACCATTTTTTCACAAATTAAAAGGAATGAGGACTTAGAAACCTTTATAACCTTGCAAAGTTTGCTCCCTGACCAAAAGTGCCCAGCTTAATTATTTGTCTTTAGATAACATCCATTCTTTGTTAATCGTATTTCAAATTTTGAGAGATAATCGGAATAGGTCACACACAAATGGTACCATATGGGTTGCTGGGATTGAACCCATGTGGGTCACATGCATGGCAGGCTTCTAACCTGTCATGCAATCTCTCTAGCACAATTACTACTATCACTGGTCTTGTATCACTAGTCTTCCCATTGTTCATCGATTTGCTTGAGCGGTGCCAGTAACATCTCCATTCGTTGGTAATGAGGTCATTATTGTCACTGTTTTGGACATATCAAATATACCACAAGTAGCTTGTCAGACTCTACTATATATTATCATAAATAAAATTAACAATTACATCTTTATAATTATTTTTAAATGTCCTTGTGTGTAGTAAATGTGCTGGGACATCTATGTAAATGTATTTTAGATGATATATTTAAATAATATTTCTTAGGTAATTGATTACTGAAAACAATGAATCCCATTATTTCAAAGTTTTTACTTTGCTTATACTTTTTTTTTTGAAAAAGGCTGTTTTCATGTTTTAATGCAAGATGTATGAGAAGTAGCCTAGATCTACATAATTATAAAAGTAATTCTGTCAAAAATCCAAAAACAATTATTTAGTCAATAACTACTAATAATTCATTGAAAAGTGTTTACATTTAAACACAGAATTTAGTCACAGGAAGAAAAAATAATGTAAGTTAAAATATGAAGTGTAGTAAATCTGATTAATACTCACAAATTTAAAATTTGATCCATTCTTACACTATCACTATCTTCCTGTTCATCATCGATTTGCTTGACTGGGCACCAGTAACATCTCCATATGTCCTGTCTCATGACCTAATATACTTGTTACTGGTATTTGGCGATCAAATACGACACGGGTAGCTTGCCAGGCTTGCCGTGTGGGTGGCATACTCTTGTAGTCACCTCTAAATACAGCATTTATAATATATTGTTTGTAATGCATGTAATAAAAACCAATTAATTTGAACCTTTTGGAAGATGTTATAAATTGCAATCGGCATAATTCTATATTATAATTTTACACATTATAAAATCCTGTAAACATCTGTATTATACTTACAAGTGCCATTCTATCACTAAGAACCCACTTCCCAAACCTCCCATACTTCTTATTTATTTCACTAACTATGATAGTTTGTACTGACCAGTAGTTATTTTGCTAATTTTTTTCTAGTTCATTTGCTTTAGCTATTTCATATGTCATATATGAGTAATATCATCCAACAGTAGGATATTTATCATGACCACCTCAGTGATCCATTTCAAGTACTTTTGTTCCAATATACAGTAAATTTTATAGTTTTTTAAATTAATTTCATTTGATATCAAGGCACCATAAGTTGCACTGTTTGTCTTAGCTGACTTTCAGAATGAAATGTTTCAACACCAATGCCTTTACCAGTTTAAACTTCACTCCACTAATGCCCCAGGTACCCTCCTACCCCCAATCCACCCTCCAGTCTGCCTCTTTGACAGGTACACTTTCAAATTTTGTTTTTATAGATAGGATCTCACGCTTACAATACTTTCGGCTCTGCAGTTTAGATTCATACATATATCACTCCTTTACACTACAAATATGTTTGAGACCCCCCAACCTTACTCCGTTACCCCCAGTCACTCATTTATCACTTACTATTCACCGCTGCTGTTCTCGGTTGTATTCCCAAAGGCCAAGGGCAGTTTTGATTTATTTCCATTTAGTGCATGAATTTCCCTTAACTGTTATTCTTCTATTTACCACAGATAAGTAATATCATCTGGCATTTGTCCTTATTCTGACTCACTTCACTTAGCATTATATCCGCCAGTTTCAAGAAATAGATGCTGGGTTTTATGATAACTATTTTTACTTTTCTGAGAAGCCCCATATTTTTTCTATAGAGCTTGATTGAACAGGGAATATTCCCAACAGAAAATTATATGTATTTATTTCTTCTAATTTTCATTTCCCCTAATAATGTGATGATGAGTGATATTTTTTAAGCATCCATTGGCTATTTGTCTTTTTTCGATGTAGTCTGTGAATCTTTGTAAATCTGTGTATTTTTCTATTTATCATTTTTAGTATAAGGACCTATCTCTAGCTTATTCCGTGGGCCTCGGTCTGCAGTAGTAAACACCATGAGTTTCTCTTTGTATTAAAATCTTTGTTTCTCCGTCATGTTCTTTACCATTTTTATTATTTAAAAATGGAATGCTTTGTTTCATGTCAATTTTGATTCTAAATTGTCTCAATTTCCCAGATACTTGTGATTAGTGCTTTTTATGTTTGAGATGTTCTCATCTATATGAATATAGTGTGTGTGTGTGTGTGTGTGTGTGTGCATGTTAGTGAGAGTAGGAAGTAGGAGACAAATAATCCACGGGGACTATCCTATGCTCTCTGTCTAGGGCCACTCCCAACCTCCATCTGTTCCCAAATTATAATTTATAGTTCTCTACCACTGGATTGTAGCTAGATAGCTGAGTTATTTGATTCTCTGGAAATGCTGGGGAGAGTATCAGATGACTCTTCTGCTGCTGCTAAAGAACTAGCCTTAAGTTTTCTTTGTTCATAGCTTAGTTTCTAACCACCTGAGAGTTTCATTGCTATCTGGAAGGCAAATGATAGAGATTTCTGATGTTAGACTATTGTTTCTACAAACTTTGACTAAGGGCAGGTTTCCAATAGCACGGTGGTTAGTACAGAAGGTGTTATGGTGTCCTTCAGCAATAAGTCCCCCCTTTTCTGGTGCAGGACCACAATACCAGCCTTCAAATGTACAGATGAATGAATATTTCAGGTCAGCCAGACTAAAAGTGGTGAATATTTTTTTCTAATAGGACTTTGATTTCTAGTTGCTTATTGGGGAGTTTTGTTTGTTGGAAGCATTCTGCCATTTATCATAATAAAAAGGATATCAATATTGTTTTTAATTTGAGTACTTCCAAAGAGAAGTCAGTTAGCTAGAGATGGTACATAGCATTCATTTAGTTTCCTATAACTAAGAATGTCTACTCATTTCTTTCAAGGAGCACCTTTCTTTGTCCTTGGCACTCTCTGTCTCTGTGGGTCTCACATATCCACAAATATACACTTTCTCCAAATTCTGTTGTTGCCTTTACTATCTTTGCACAAAGATATTTTTTCACTGACATTTATACCTGTAAATTTCCAAATATAACATGACAGTCTCTTTTAGCCTAAATAACATTATCTGAAAATTTTTGTTTCTGTGGTTTCATGTAAAAGTAGATACTGTATCTATAAAAGAAGAAAAACAGATATTATATATTATATATCTGTAATTTAAACTTAAATCTGAATATTTGAATATGAAAGGAATATTAAACTATGTGGACTTCAAAAAATAATTTAAACATTTGCTTAGCTAGCAAATTAACCCTAGTGTGGTCATGAAAATAAATCATGCAATATCTAATAATTTTCAATAATAAGACTATATAATATATCATCAATAAATTATAAATTTAACCAGGAACCCACACAAAAGGAAGCCAGGTGGTGTACCCTACAGAGCTCGCTGAAGGGACACATCTCTCCCCAAGCACCAACTTGTAACTCATCAGTCTCACAACCTAACTCAGGTGTGTCTGAACTTCAGTGGGACCCAAACCCTCTCCCAGCCTGAAGTTAAGGAACTCACACAAAGGGAAGCCTGGCAGCGGGAATTTGCATCATTTTATTGCAGTAACCAGTCCTTTTGGCATCCCTCTAAATTCCTACCCCAAAACTATGAGGATGAAATATATATACAAGAGCCAGTGAACTCAAGCCTCAACATTTCTTCACCTCTCCACAAACTACTGCTGCAAGCAATAAAAAAAAAACCCTAACTATATGTGCTTTACCACACAACAACACACAAGAACAACTCCAAACTACAAAGGTCATAATTGTAAAGTAATGCAGAAATATATCATGCTAAGTGAATGAAGTCTCTGGCCCAGATAATCCAGGCAATAATAATGAGCTACACAATCTTTCTCATAAGGAGCTCAAAGAATCAAAGGAACATACTGTCAATAAAATACAAGAGATATGAGAGCAGAAATGAGGAAAATGCAAGCAAAAATTCAAGCAGAATTGGCAAATCTTAAATATTTGGTAGGCAAAATGAAAAACTCACTGGAAGTCCTCAGCAACTGAGTAATAACTGTCAAATACAGAATTAGTGATCTCCAAGATGAGGTGCAAAGACTTTCCAGACAACAGCATAATGTGGAAAAGAGCCTCAAAATAAACCAAAATACAACAAGAAAATAATTGCAATGAAGTCAAAAGGAAAAACAAGGATCACTGGGGTTCCAGAATGGCAGGAAGAAAACCCTGATGAAAAAGCAACTGTAAAGCCATCATTGCTGAGAAGTTCCCAGAATTTAAGAGTGAGTGTGTGCATCCAGATCCAGGAGGCCTGAAGAATACCAGCTAAAAGAAATCCAAATAAAAAATACTCTAAGGCACACCCGAATCAAAACAATCAAAACCATGGAGACAGAATACTAAAAAGCAAAATCAAAGAAGAAAATTACATACAAAGGAGCATGTAAGATTAACATCAAACTTATAGATGAAACCCTCTGGGCCTGAAGAGGTGCCCGGGAGGGATGGCGGGTTCTAGCCCTGGCCCGCCAACTCAGCAGAGCCTCGCAATAAACCAGATGAACCCCACTCAACGAGGGCCTCAATTTTCCACATCCGGACTTCCCTCTCGTCAGAACTCCACCCAGCAGACCAGTTTATCACAGCCTGGCTCAGCGCGCCGCAAGTGGCCAGAGGGTTCATCAATAAATGCTGGATTTAGAGGTGACTACAAGAGTATGCCACCCGCACAGCAGAGCCTGGCAAGCTACCCATGTCATATTTGATATGCCAAATACCATAACAACTATAGACCTCATTCCCATGACCTGATGGAATGGTTTGAGTTTCTTTATGTTCCTGGAGCAAGCAGGTGCCCTTGGGCTCTACTAGCATGAGACAGGACATATGGAGATGTTACTGGTACCCGCTCAAGCAAATCGATGATGAATGGGAAGACAGTGAGTACTTTATCCAGCCAGACTCTCATTCAGTTTTGAAGGAACAATATACAACTTCAAAGATAAATAATAACTCAGGAACTTCACAGATTCTAAACCAATGTTACAAGAAGAACTAAATAGGCTACTTTAAGATAAGACAAGTTCCATAAACACATCAAATTCCTTCAGAGAAATGGCACAAAATCACAGTCACAATAGAAATAGCAATAATCTCTCTGAATGTCAATGGGCTAAATTTACCAATTGTGAGACACCAAGTACAAGGATGGATAAAATAAACTGAACTGAATGTCGTGCTCCCTGAAAGAAACACATCTGAGAGTTAAAGCAAACACAGGCTCAAACTCAAAGGCTAGAATAATTTCTAAAGCAAAACCCTCTCAAAAAGCCATCGTGAGGGGCTGGAGAGATAGCCCAGCAGGTAGGGCCTTTGCTTTGCATGCGGCCAGCCTATGCTGGCCCGAGTTCGATCCCCGGCATTCCATATGATCCCCAAGCTCCGCCGGGAGTAATTCCTGAGTGCAGAGCCAGGAGTAACCTCTGAGCATCGCCGGGTGTGACCCAAAAAAAAAGCAAAAAAAGAAAAGCCATTGTGGACATACTAATATCCACCACATTGACTTCAGGCTAAAGGTGGTTATAAGAAACACTGAAGGCCATTTCTTAATGATCAAGGAGTCTGTACATCAGGAAGAACTCACACTCCTAAATGTATGTGCACATAATAAGGAATCAGCACAATACTTAAAATAACTGCTAAGATACTTGAAGACATTGAAAACAACACAGTAGTAGTTGGAGATTTCTAACTGCTCTGTCACCTCTTGACATAACAGCCAGACAAAAGCTCAACAAGGAAATACTTTATTGAATATATCACTGTATCACTGTCTTCCCGTTCATCATTGATTTGCTTGAGCGGGCCCCAGTAACATCTCCATATGTCCTGTCTCATGCTAGTAGAGCCCAAGGGCATCTGCTTGCTCCAGGAACATAAAGAGCCTCAAACCATTCCATCAGGTCATGGGAATGAGGTCTATAATTGTTACTGGTATTTGGCATATCAAATAATGACACAGGTAGCTTGCCAGGCTCTGCCGTGTGGGTAGCATACTCTTGTAGTCATCTCTAAATATAGCATTTATTGATGAACCGCGTGGCAGCAAAGCTGGGCTGTGATAGGCTGGTCTGCTGGGTGGAGTTCTGATGAGGGGGAAGTCGGATGTGGAAAATTTATTGAGTATATAAATTGAAGAAAGGGGGTTAGTATATATGCATATATATAAATATATATATACATATATATATATATGACTTTTCATCCCCTAAAATCTGAATACACATTCTTCTTTGGTGATCACGTGCCATTCTCCAAGACAAAACACATGCTGAGTCACAAAACATATTTTCATAAAATTAAGGGGATAAAAATGTTATCAACTATCTTTTCAAACCATGATACACTAAATGTAGAAGTGAATAACAACAGAGAAGGAAAACTGAATAAAGCACCTGGAAATTAAACAGCTCTCTACTTAAAAATCACTTAATTATAGAGGAAATTAAAGAAGAAATAGAAAGATTCTTGGAAACGAATTAGAATGAGGACATGATCTACTAGAACTTATGGGACACAGTTAAAGCAGTGTTAAGAGGAAAGCTCATAGCTCTGCAAGCATTCATCAGGAAAGAAGAAAGAGCCCACATAAATAACTTAAATCACAACTTAATATCTCATCAAATGACCAATAAAAAAACCAAACTTAGGAAGGAGGAAAGAAATAGTAAAAATTAGAACAGAAATCAACAATCTGAATCCCAAAATATAATTCAAAAGACTAATGAAACTGACACTTTTTTCTTTGAGAAAATACACAATATCATTAAAGAACTAGCAAGATGTCATAACTTTCATATGGCAAAAGATTTTAAAGTAATCTCTGATGATATTATGGATTTCTAAAGTTTCCTTTGTGATGACTCCCTTCTGATTTGATTTATTTTTTTTTTTTTTATCTCCCCTCTTCCCCCCCCTTCCCCCCCCCCCCCACCCACTCCCCCAAGGTTCTCTCTGTTTCTTTTTGAGTCTTGCTAGTCATTTGCTGAGATATTTAAGTTGTGATTTAAATTTTTTATGTGGGCTCTTTCTTCTTTCCTGATGAATGCTTGCACAGCTATGAGCTTTCCTCTTAACACTGGCATCTAGTCCAGCATCTTCTCCAAATCATATTAAAGATCCAGCCCATCTGATTTTTGATGCCTTGGCAAACAAGACAGCATCCCTGACATTGGATCGTCAACAGAGGTTGGCACTCTGGATTCTTTCTCTCACTTGAGCGAGGCATGATATTCCAAGCATAGCTCTTTCGATTCCTCTTTGGAAGACCCGAATAGCATTCTCATCCTGCTTTTGTTGGGCCCAGATCTCTGAGGCATATGTTAATGCATGGATAACGGTGGAGTCGAAGAAATGAGCCGGAGCCTGAGGTTCTTTGTCCTTTTAGCTATGTCTTCATTGCTCTTGAAGGCGTTCTGTGCTGTGCTCTTCCTTCTGCACAGCTCAGGTTTTAGGTCGTTCATCATGTTGACTTCTCGACCTAGGTACACATAACTGCTGCTTTCAGAGATGTTTGTTTCGTTGAGAGTGAATGGGGCCTCTGGAACTAGTGCATTTTTCATGAACATTGTTTTATTGAGATTTAGCTGTAGACCTTTATTTCCACATCTCTGTCGAAGTAAGCCAGCATTTGTGCCGCTTGGCTAATGTTTGATGTTATTAGAATGATGTCATCAGAGAAGCTGAGGTGGTTTAGTTGCCAACCACCATCGATCTTCGCTCCCATTCCTTCCCATTCTAATTGTCACATGGCATTCTCCATGGCTGCGCTGAAGAGTTTTGGTGAAATGGCATCACCCTGCCAACCCCTCTTTTGACATCAGTGATCACTTCCTTATAGAATGATCAGATCCTGGTGGTGAATCCGTAATACAGCTCATGTAGGATCTTGATGTATTGGGTTTGAATGCCGTGTTTGGCTAGGGCTTTGATGACTGCTTCAGTCTCTACAGAATCAAAGGCTTTCTTTAAATCAGCAAAGGTGAGACAGAGCGGCATCTTGAACTCCCTACAAACCTCAATGAGCTTGGTTATCTTGTGGATATGGTCAATTGTGCTGAATCATTTTTGGAAGCCAGCTTGCTCGCATGGTTTTCCTTCATCTAATGTTCTGCCAATCCTGTTCAGGATGATTCTAGTGTATAGCTTGTAGATGACGGAAAACAGAAATAAAAGTTACAAAACTCATCAGGTAAAGAACCAATAACCCATCCAAAAAAGTGCATACAATGAGACGGCACATTCAGGGTGGTATGAAAACCAAACATGGACATCTTTGTAGTTGTATATCTCATGTTGGCATATTAAAATATTTTTTAAAAAATTAAAATTAAATAAGAAAAATTCTGTTGGAAAAAAGTGCATGGAAAAAATGACACTTGGATAAAAATATACAGATGGTCTGTAGGCATATGACAAATATTAACTATTAAATACCAGGAAATGCAAATAAAACTGATACTAAAATATCAGATTCCTCTAGTGAGAATGACATATAAAAATAATAAATGACATATATAAAGAACAGAAACAACTAAAGTTGGTACGCATACAATGGAAAAAGAATTCTCAGTCACTATTGGTGGGTATATAGTCTGGTGCAACCCCAATTGGAAAACAATATGGAGAAGTGTAAGAAAAATCCATATGACCAAAACAATTACACCTTTGATAACTAACCCAGTATCCTAACTCATTCATGAGAGATTGTTTTATTTACTTCCTTGTTCATTTCATCTCTGTAATAGCCAATACTTGAAAACAACATTGAATATCATGAATGGATACAGAAATTGTGGTATATAAGCACAATGGAATATGACATTTTGATCCTTCGACTCGGAATACTGCTAGCTATAAAAATATGAAATCATTCATTTAGCAGGATATCAATGGAATTATGGAGATTATGTGGAACAAAGTATGTCTGAGGGAGGAAATATAGCAGTTTATTGTTCTCAGTTGCAGTATATAAGAAAACAAAGCAATTGAATGGAAAGTATTCAATAACAAAGTTATTGACTACTAAACTAAAGTTCCCAGGCTGGGACAAGGGAAAAAGAGATATAAAAGGAGAAAGGGAAAGACAGACTGGAAGTTAGTTAAGGACAGTTTTGGAGGGTCTTTAACATTTTGGTGCAGGTGGAGGGGCAGTAACTTTGCATACCAAAATATTCATGTTTCCAGTATTGCAACCATGTTATCTCAGATAAAATAAAAATAAATAAGTAAATGAAAAATGATATACTTAGTTATTTATATGTATAAATAGAAATAATATAATGAAAACAATGTCTCTGAAGAACATCCATGGATCATAGAAAAGAAAGCAGCAAAATATATTTCTCCAAACAAATAAATATTTGTTTACTCTGAATATTCCTTCATTTATTCTAGATTACACAATATGTTTTGTTTTTATTTTCCATTAGAACTCAGCCAATTAACTATATCACTTTTTCACTTTTCTTCCCATTGTTCATTGATTTGCAGGCACTTAGTAACGTCTCCATTTGTTAGGAATGAGGTTCATTATTGTTACTGCTTTTAGCATATTGAATACACCACAGGTAGCTTGATGTAAAAATAAAATAAAACAAAACTTTAGAGAAGTAAAGTTCTATATATACCTCTTTCAGTCACAGATTCTTCCTAATACTCAGGATTTTGTTATCATTGTGCAGCAGTTAACCCAGCTATTCCTATTCATTTAGAATGCCAATGTTGAGGCAGACCAATTATGAGGAGAGAACCCTGAATTTTCCTTACTCCTTTCTCAGGAAACAATAGGTGGGAATTAAAAATCTGAAAAAAAATTAAAAACTTATTTCTAAGAATTGTAAAACACATAACCATGGTTCTCAGGAAACTTTATTGTTATTTCTTCACATGCTTACTTATTTTATATTCAATTTCAAAATTAAAATGACTCTCCAAAGTTCAGCATTTTCTTTTCGCAAAAGCAGTACTAAGAAATACTTAGGAAACAGTTCTTGTGCAGACTCACTACAAGGGTTCAGAGCTTGTCTCAGACAAAAATTCTGTCCAAATTTATAGCTTTAGTTCATTAACTCAGATGGCTGGAGCTTTTTACTGGCTCATATTTCCTTTACTTGTTATTTGCATGTTTTAAGAAAATGAAGCAACCAGTAGATTGGGTTATGAGAATTTTTTTAATTTTTATTTTTCTGGGTTTTTATTATTAAATATTTTATTATACCACCGTGAGATAAACAATTACAACATTATTCATGTTTAGAGGTTTCGGTCACATAGTGTGAGAATTTTGTTATTTTTAAAGAAAAAAATAGGCCAGATAAATGTCTCATAGGATAAATGGTAGAAAATTAAAAAAAAAATCAGTTGCCTACAAGCGGCATCTCTCAAATTCCTCATCTCTCAATTACAGTAAGTCAAGAGTCTTCAATAGTACAAGGACTTGAGGTCAATAAAGTTAGCAAGCTGCAATAGAGCCAAGATTTCACTGCAGTATGTAAAATGAGCGATCAGAAAGTAGACTTCTAAACCTTAGGAGAGAGTTAATAAATGAAAAATGACAGTGTATAAGGAGAAATTGACACACTAAGTGCTTTCACTGATTATTTTTTCTATTTACTTCTGGCTAAATAAATAGATATACTTAGTGTTAACTGGTGTCTATTGAAAGGCTACTTTGGTAGTTATGTATCTGCTTGTGTATGTTGTCACTTGTCACTTGTCTCTTGTCTCCAATTGTTCATCAATTTGCTCGGCCAGGCACCAGTAATGTCTCCATTTGTTGGGAATGAGGTCCATTATTGTTACTGTTTTTGGCATAAGAAATACACCACAGATAGCTTGCCAGGATCTGCTGTGGCTCTGAATTCATCCCAGGGGGCCCAGTCATTTTCTATATCAGAACATCAACCATTTGGGGCCCACGGTGCAGAGGTGCAGAGTCCTGGATGTAGACAAGCCTGTCTCCTGTCTTCCTCCTGCCGATGCAGCCGGGCACCACAGCCACCCTGCAAAACCTCGAGGGGCAGATTCATATATATTTTTTTTAAATAAATGACTTCTAAAAAAAAATAATAAAAAATAAATGACTTCTAAAAGTATGGAAAAATATATAGTACTTTTTAAGTCTTTCTCGTCACAACTCCACCCTGCAGACCAGACTATCACAGCCCGGATCATCGACAGTCACCCTGCAGCAGTTATTTTTTTTTCAATCCCGCCCAGGTATGCAGAACCAGAGACTCTCAGACATGGGGCAGAGCTGCTACTTGCTCTCCCTGTGCCCAACCGCTCGTGAGGTGCCCAGGTTCTAGCCCTGGCCTGCCACCCCAGCAGAACTTCACAACAAACCAGTCGACTCCCACCCCCGACTCCATGGGGGCTGCCATCTTCCACATCCGGACTTCCCTCTTTCCTTTTTTTCTTCTTCCTTCCTTCCTTCCTTCCTTCCTTCCTTCCTTCCTTCCTTCTTTCCTTCCTTCCTTCCTTCCTTCCTTCTTTCTTTCTTTCTTTCTTTCTTTCTTTCCTTCCTTCCTTCCTTCCTTCCTTCCTTCCTTCCTTTCTTTCTTTCTGTGTGTCTTTCTGTCTTTCTGTCTGTCTTTCTTTCTTTCTTTCTTTCTTTCTTTCTGTCTGCCTTTCTTTCTTTCTGTCTGTCTTTCTTTCTTTCTTTCTTTCTGTCTTTCTTCATTCTTTCTCTTTGTCTTCCCTCCTTCCTTCCTTTCTTTCTCTCTTTCTTTCTTCTTTCTTTTCCTTTTTCTTCCCTCCTTCCTTCCTTTCCTTTCTTTCTTTCTTCTTTCTTCTTTCTTTCCTTTTTCTTCCCTTCCTTCTATTCTTCCTTCCTTCCTTCCTTTCTTTCTTTCTTTCTTTCTTCCTTTCTTTCTTTTCTTGTTCTTCCCTCCTTCCTTCCTTCCATTCTTCCTTCCTTCCTTCCTTTCTTTTCTTTCTTTCTTTCTTTCTTTCTTTCCTTGTTCTTCCCTCCTTCCTTCCTTCCATTCATCCTTTCTTCCGTCCTTTCCTTTCTTTCTTTCTTCCTTTCTTTCTTTCTTTCTTTCTTTCTTTCTTTCTTTCTTTCTTTCTTTCTTTCTTCCTTTCTTTCTTTCTTTCTTTCTTTGTGTCTGTCTGTCTTTCTATCTCTTTCTTTCTTCTTTCTTTCTTTCTTTCATTTTGTCTTCCCTTCTTCTTTCCTTCCTTCCATTTTTCCTTCCTTTCTTCCTTCCATTCTTCCTTCCTTTCTTCTTTCTTTCTTTCTTTCTTTCTTTCTGTCTTTCTTTCTTCTTTCTTTTCTTTTTTCTTCCCTCCTTCCTTGCTTCCTTCCTTTCTTTCCTCCTTCCTTCCTTCCTTCCTTCCTTTCTTTCTTTCTTTCTTTCTTTCTTTCTTTTCTTTCTTTCTTTCCATTCTTTCTACATTCCCTCATATGAATGAGATCATCTGTTATTTATTCTTCTGATTCATTTTACTTGGCATAATGCCTTCCAATTATGTGAGAATTGTAGTAAGATGCAAGATTTCATCTTCTTAGAGATGAGCAGACTTTCATAGTGTATGTATATTATAATTTCTTTATTCATTCATTTGTTGTTTGGCAGTTGCATTACTTCCGCATCTTGGCTCTTGTAAATAGTACTGGAACAAACATCAGTTTGTATCTCTCTATTTAAATTCATGTTTTTTGTGTTCTTGAACTACATGCCAAGGAACAGAATTGCTGAGTCATATATAAGTTCTGATTTTAATTTTCTGAGATGTCTTAGTACTGTTTTCCATACAAGTAGACTAAACAACATACCCACTGAATATAAATGTTCTTTTCTCACCACCTCTTCAATAGCTCTGGTTGTCTCTTTTACTGGTATTGGATGATAAATCATTCTCATTTTTGTTTTCATTTCCCTAATTAACAATGATTGGGATTATTTTTATATGCTATTGGCCAGATATATATTTCTTATTTGAGAAAAAGCCTGTTCTGCTCCTATTCCAAATTTTCATTGTTTTTTTTCTGCTGTTGAATTTTAATATCTTATACATTAGTCATTTCTCAAATCAGACCTGAAATACTAATAGTTTTGTATATGAATGTAATATTTCCATATCCTAGAGTTGAAGGATTTTTTTCTTGAATTTTTATAAAGTATGATTTTAAATTTGAAAATATTAGTTATAATGAAATTTACATGTAGAATCATTTATAAGCTACAGTTTATTGTGTAGACTGTTATTATTCCAAAACGGAAGCAGAAATATCTGTTGTCTAAGCAAAATAGCATATCTTATATTTACTCCCACAAAAGAAAATCATTACCAGACCAGAGAAATAGTAGAAAATCATTACCAGACCAGAGAAGGTGGGTTGCTTGCCTTACATAGAATACGGTTTGATCCCTGATAATTATGATTTTTGCATATTTTCTGTGCCACAGCTGGGGTCAATAATTTCTTCTAATAAATTCATATTAAGGACTAAAATGTATTCATCAGGGGTGCACACCTATTGTACTCTCACTGATTCTATAAATTTTCCTGTGAGAAGCGGGAAAAATATATACCTGCCTACCAATATTTCTTGCTGAAAGTTATAGTATTTTCAATTACAGATTTATATTTTTAATTTAAATAGATGTGTATAATTTTGATTCCTAATACCATGAACTTACTTATGTTTTTACTCTATAAAGAATAATGTAATTTATAAAAATGATTTTATAATAGCCACACTAAATTTCCCTAAATATATTATGTTTGGTGATTTTTATACTGATATAACTCAGTATGATGTGTAGTTCTAAGTTTTGCTCAAAAATAACCTGAAATTCTTTATGTGGTTATAGTAATTTATTTATCAATTCATTTATCCATTCATTTATATGGTAATATCAATTTAGCACATCAATTCACTTATTTTAAAAATATTTTAGAGACTTTTATTAAAATTTCATATTGAAGTGAATGTAATGTTTCATTAAATATAAAGTTAGCGTAGGCATACTCATATTTCAATGCCTAAATATATAACATTGACCTCTCAACTAAAAGTCCCATTTTATCTTTTTTTTTTTTTTTTTGCTTTTTTGGGTCATACTCAGGAAATGCTCAGGGGATATTACTGGCTCTGCACTCAGGATTTACTCTGGGTAAGGTTTAGGGGACCATATGAGATGTCAGGGAATCAAATCCAGATCGGTCACATGCGAGGGAAATGCCCTAACCTCTGTGCTATTTTTTTTCGGCCCCACTCCATTTTATCTTTATCCACAATATCTCCCTCTCTTTCCCTCCCTCCATTTCTGGTAAGCATAAATTTGATGTATAGCTAGAGGGTGTTTTTAATTTAATTCACTTATTTGCTTTGTTCTTTATATATCACATATAAGGAAAAATCATGTTTTGGTTGTTTGCAGCAAAAAACTTGATATACCTCTATATTAAATACTTTTACATGGTTAAAAAATCAAATAAGCTGTTCCAAAGAAAATTTTTAACATTGAAGGCTGGAGGATAATATAGTGGGTAAAGCAACTTGCTAGTTAGTATTCCTTATTGTTTCCTTAGACCTACCAGGAATGATCCTTGAGCACGGACCAGGAGTAAGTCCTGAGCATGTTGGTTGTGTACCACAAAACAAAAAACATTATTCTAAACATTGTTAATTAGGTGTAAAAGGATTCCAATTTCACACTATTTCCCTCTGTACTCTATTGTTTTACATCTAACACATTCCTTTTGATTTATCCTGTGTTGTATCCTTTGATATAATTATTTTAAGTTTAATCAGTCACAGTGATTTCTTTGGTAATAATTATGATGAAGGACTACACTCTTTTCCTATATAATGCATGCCTAATTAACTCAGTTTCAGAAATGCATATGAATATGCACTTTATAATATTCTTTGTAAAATGCACTGAGGATAGAAAGATCAGAAAGATCAAAGATAAGTGGTAATTGACAGAACCCTTAAAAATAAAAAATTGCAAATATCACACGTAAATAATTTCAAAATAACATCAAAATGTTGCAAAGAATGATCTGACAGTATTTGTGGAAAGACTGGTAAATGAACTATAAGTTATACAGGTCTAAACCTTGGCGCTAACAGAGTAGACTATCAGGGACACACAGGTAAAGATAAACTATCTATGAATTCTAATCTTGGGTATCTGTCAGTTATGCACATCAACATTTTTATAATTAAGGGAGAAATAGAATCCTAAAAGAGAATACAATCTAGTAGGAGATGAACATAGCCAACAAAAAAAAATACGATGTTGGAGCTGGAGCAATAGCTCAGCAGGTAGGGTGTTTGCCTCGCAGAAGGCTGGCCCAGGTTCAATTCCTCAGCATCCCATATGGTTCCCCAAGCTCCACCAGGAATAAATCCTGAGTGAAGAGCCAGGAGTAACACCTGAATGTCTCTGATATAACGCAAAAGAAGAAGAAGAAGAAGAAGAAGAAGAAGAAGAAGAAAGAAGAAGAAGAAGAAGAAGAAGAAGAAGAAGAAGAAGAAGAAGAAGAAGAAGAAGAAGAAGAAGAAGAAGAGAAGAAGAAGAAGAAGAAGAAGAAGAAGAAGAAGAAGAAGAAGAAGAAGAAGAAGAAGAAGAAGAAGAAGAAGAAGAAATGTACAATGTTACCAGAGAATAATGCTATTTATGAACAAGCATTAGCCACTGGTAAGGAGAGAATGAACGTGTTCAAATTTTGGTCTGGGTTATCTGGAATGTGTGCTGAAGAAATGCTATGATTTCTTGCAGTACTATATATTTAACTTTGCTTCCAATTGCTTTGTTAGTGGTGTTTCATCTTTTAAGATGCCATTAGCTTCAATGTTATAGAGGATTTTTCCTATATTATCTACAATGTACTTTATGGATTCAGGTCTGATATTGAGATCTAAAGAAAACTATGTTTATGAAAAATGAACTAGTTCCTGAGGCCACATTCACTCTCAATGGAACAAACAACTCTGAATGCAGCAGTTATATGTACCTAGGTCGAGAAGTCAACATGATGAAAGACCTAAAACCTGAGCTGCACAGGAGGAAGAGAGTGGCATGGAATGCCTTCAAAGGCATCAAAGAAAGAGCTAAAAGGACAAAGAAACTCCGGCTCCGGGCACATCTCTTTGACTCCACCATTCTCCCTGCATTAAAGTACGCCTCAGAGACCTGGGCCCTATGAAAGCAAGGGTCTATTTGGGTCTCCCAGAGAGGAATCGAAAGAGCTATGCTTGGACTATCACTCCTCACTCAAGTGAGAGAAGGAATCCGGAGTTCTGACCTCCGTCACTATTCCAGAATCAGGATGCTGTCTCATTTGTCAAGGCATCGAAAATCAAATGGGCTGGACATGTAATGCGTTTGGAGACAACCGCTGGACTAGAGCCGTTACCGACTGGATCCCACCCACGGGATGTCAAAAGATCACGCGGCTGCCCACCTACAAGATGGTCAGACTTCCTTGTCAAGACCCTGATGGAACGGTTTGAGGCTCTTCATATCCCTGAATCAATCACATGCCATTGGGCTACATTGGCACATGATAGGGTCCAATGGAAATGTTACTGGCACCTGCTCAAGCATATCGATGAATAACGGAATTCAAGTGATCAAGTGATTGAGATCTTTAAATCATTTTGATCTGATTTCTGTGCATGGTGTTAGACCGAGGTCTAAGTTCAATTTTTTACATGTGGCTGCCCAGTTTTTTCCAGCACCACTTGTTTCTGAGACTTTTCTTACTGCATTTTGTATATTTTGCTCCTTTATAAAAGATTAAATGATTGTATATTTGAAGATGTGTGTCAGTATACTCAACTCTATTCCACAAGCTCCACAGGTCTTTTTTTACTCCAATACCATGCTGTTTTAATGACTACCGCTTTGTAGTACAGTGTGAAGTTGGGAAAGGTGATGCCTCCTATCTTCTTTTCCCAAGGAATGCTTTACCTATCCGTGGGAGTTTATATTCTTAAAAATATTTCAGGAGTGTAGTGTTTGGTTAATTTCTTTGAAGAATTTCATGGGTATCCTCATAGGAACCACATTGAATCTATAAAAAGCTCTATGGAGTATTACCAAAGTTTCTGCACCTCAAAAGAAGCAGTGACCAATCACCAACATACAAAGACAGTCCACCGATGGGAAAGAAAATTTACCAATACCCATCTGATAAGTGGCTAGTATCCAGGATATATCATGCACTGGTAGTACTTTTTCAAGAAGAAAACAGTCAAGCCCATTAAAAAATGAGGAGAAGAAAGGAACAGAAACTTTGACAAGGAAGAAATGAAAATGACCAAAAGGCATATGCAAAAATGCTCTTCATCACTAATCATCAGGGAGATATAAATCAAAACACAATGAGATACCACTTCACACCATAGAGACTGGCACATATCCAAAAGAGCAAGAACTAGTGTTGGTGTGGATGTAGAGAGAAAAAGGTCTCTCATCCATTGTTAGTGGGAATGTTGACTAGTAAAGCCTTTTTGGAAAAGCGATATGGAAATTCCGCCTAAATCTAGAAATTGAGCTCCCATTTGATCCAGCTATAACATTCCTAGGAAGATAATGTGGGAGGCCAAAACACAGCAGAAACACCATCTGCACTTTTATGTTCAAAGCAGCACTATACACTATAGCCAGAATCTGGAAACAACCAGACGACTGGATAAAGAATCTTTAGTACAGCTGCACAATGTAATACTATGCACTGTCTTCCCATTGTTCATCGATTTGCTCTAGTGGGCACTAGTAACATCTCCATTAGTCCTGTCACCAGCAGGTGCAACCAGAGGGTATCTACTTGCTACAGGGACAGGAGGAGCCCGAAACCATTCTTCAGGTTATGGAACTGAGGTCCATAATAGTTACTAGTCTTTGGCATAACAAGTAAAGAAAGCACGGTAGCTTGCCAGGCTTTACCGTGTAGGTGGTATAGTCTCAGTAGAAGGCTCTCAACCCGAGCATTTACTGATGAAACTTAAAGGGGAAGATCAGGTTTTCTCTTGGATGGAGCTCTGAGGAACTATGGAGTCTGGATGTTGAGAATGACTAACTGCATGATGTGTGGTTTTCTCTGGCTTCTTGCCAGGCTTACTGGTATCAGTTAAAACATGTCTATAACTGTTTACTATGTATAAATGTGAACGAAGTGGGAAGAACCTTATGCAAAATTCAGTATCCTATAAAAAAAAATATCGCACGCCAAAGGGACATGTGGGTCTGGTGTGGGTGGTTCTCTCTCTTCCCGGGGCAACTGGCATGGAGGCGGAGGAAAGGGCAGGGCCCAAAACTCCACTCTGAGTCCGGCCAGCATGGTCTCTCCTCCGCTCATGAGAGCAAAACCTTGGAGCAATGTTGGACTCGGCCAGGGGATGGTCGAGCCCCTTACGGGGAGGGTCATCTCCATGGGTTGCTTCCACATGGGGCCAGCCTAGCAGCGCAGCTGTGGGTCTGCTGGATGGGTCTGCTGAAATAGTGGTCTGCTGAAGTGGATGGGTCTGAATACTATGCAACTGTGAAGAAAAAAAAAGCTAGAACATTTGCCTATAAATGGATGGACATGTAGAGTATCTTGCTGATTGAAATTAGCCAGAGGGAAAAAGGACAGATATAGAATGACTGCATGTATTTGTGGGATATAAAAAAGATAGTATGATACCAATATCCAGGGTTAGGCAAAACATGGATCAGGGGGGTTCTGTCAATGGTTGAAATCTATTGCAATTGTGTGTGAGTCAGAGGTTAGGCATAATATGTTATTAATTGTTGGAAATAATAATACCAGCTTAGAACTACTGAGCATTAGGGATATGCTTGTAAATGTATGTATTGTGAGCCACAATGTGTGAGAGAAGGAAGAGAGACAGAGAGAGAGACAGAGAGAGAGAAAAAGAGAGGGAGAGAGAGAAAGGCCAAGTGCCTGTCATAGAGGCAGGCTTGGGGATATGGGAGGGAATCAGGGGACATTGGTGGTGGGAAATGTACACTGGTGGAGGGATGGGTGCTGGAACACTATAAGACTATAACTCAAACATGAAAATCTTTGTAATTATCTCATGGTGGTACTTAGAAACCACCATGTATAATGCTGTGGATTGAATCTGGGTAAACATCCTGCCATCTATAATATCTCTCAGGCCCCAAAAGATTTTTTCCTTTTTTTTTTTAATTTAAGAATCAGTGGTGGGATCAGGGCGTGGAAACCATTTCTTGGGGCCCAGACCTAAAACCTAAGATTTTTAAATTAAATTTATTTCTTATTTTAACTTCATAAAGTTTATTTCTTATTCTAACCAATAAGATAAATTTTAGCAACATTCTCAAGATAATTATGAAACACACTATTTTCTATACTAAGAACTCAATATATCTAATATAATTGTAACATTAGTACAGAATATGATTTTGAAGTGACGCTGTCAATTGCCTTTAAAATAGCTGTCATATTTCCCTCCCTATTTAATATATTCCAAGGGGATTTTAAAAATAATGTTTATTTTCTCTCCATTTTCCTCACTCCTTTAGCAAACACTGATTATTCTCCCTAGTGTCCTGAATAGAGATTGAAATCAATGTGGATTTTGAGTTTATTATTTGATTAGTGCACCTGAATCATTAATGATATGAGCTCACTCTTAAAATAGTTTGAATAAAGAGCTGCTGTCACAGGATCATGCAAAGGGAGACCAACAATGCAAGGCTTCATTTCCACACATTAATATTAACAACAAGCTAATGCCCTAGACCTTATTTCAGTAGAAAACTCAAATGAATTCTAAAATATATCATGATGGTCTTGACTTTTTATTTATTTTAGATGTTTATTATTTATACTTCCAAAATTATTTGCAAAAATTATATAAGCACAAAGGAGCATAAAATCTCAAGACAAAAAAAAAAAAACAGACCAAGTAAGAAAAAACAAGTGGTGTAAAGATTGTTATACCCAGAATGGTATCAAAGGTCCGATGAACAAGGATTTATTTCTTGGGATCTAAGGTCCTATGAACAAGGATTTATTTTAGCTGTCTTTCCTGGTAGTCAAAAAGTAAAGTTACAACAAGTATATCTTGTACTACCCAATTAAAGAATACATAATGATTCCGCAGATAATATAAGCTTCTTTACACTAAAGTCTTGGATGAGTTCAAATTTACAACACCAATAAAAGTAACATTGTAAGACATATTAACTAAAGTTTTCCTCAGCAGTTTGCAATACTGCGAATATACTATTCATGTAGTCATCTCTCCATGATAGCTTAATAAAGACCAAGAAAAATTATACTAAATATTAGCCAAGATAATGCTTTTAATAATGATTCCAAGAGGTATTTGTATTTCCCCAATTAATACTTTTGGGATCCTACCCACTCGTTAATTTCTGTAATGTTTGCCTTTGTAATTGCCCTCTGAAGCTTCCTAGACACCAGTCCCTCTTGCTGACCTTCTCTGAACATCTCTGCCCTGGAAAACTGCCAATGCTCTGTCTTTGACATTTTCTCACTCTGCGAGTTTATCCTGAGTAATTTAATTTCTGGTCATGCCCAGCTACAATCCAAATGGTTTCACATATCCAAATGATCATCCTGGAAACCGTTGCATAGATCCTGTCATATTAACTTGCAAATGTTTAAATAGTATTTATATAGTCACTATCACTATCTTCCCGTTAATCATCTACTTGCTAGAGCGGGCACCAGTAATATCTCCATATGTCCTATCTCATGCTAGTAGAACCCAAAGGCATCTGCTTGCTGCAGGAACATAAAGAGCCTCAAACCATTATATTTGGTCATGGGAATAACCTAATATAAATGTTACTGATATTTGGCATATCAAATAGTACACGAGCAGCTAGCCAGGCTTACCGTGAGGGTGGCATACTGTTGTAGTCACCTCTAAATAAAGCATTTATTTATGAACCCACGGCTGCTAGTGGCGCGCAAGCTGGGCTGTGATAGTCTGGTGTGCTGGGTGGAGTTGTGATGAGAGGGAAGTCGGATGTGGAAAATGGCGGGCCCCATGGAGTAGGGGAGGGTGGTCTGGCTTGTTGTGAGGTTCTGCTGGGGTGGCAGGCGAAGTGCTAGTACCTGCCATGCCTCCGGGCACCTCATGAGCAGCTGGGCACAGGGAGAGCAAGTAGCAGCTCTGCCCCATGTCTGAGAGTCTCTGGTTCAGCATACCTGGGCTGGATTGAAAAAAAACTGCTGCAGGATGGCTGTCGATGATCTGGGCTGTGATAGTCTGGTCTGCTGGGTGGAGTTGTGACGAGAGGGAAGTCCGGATGTGGAAAATGGTGGGCCCCATGGAGTAGGGTAGGATGGTCTGAAGGTATTTATATAGTATCAATTTCTAATTAAATACCTCACAAATTATAGTCTCTATCTTGGAAATTTACATTACCAAACTTTATCAAACTGATCTAACCAGAAACTTTTCAGTTCTGTCTCTTTCTGTTCTATCTCATAGCTTTGATTGACTTGCCTTTAGCCTTCATTTTCTTTCCTCTTTTATTTCCTTGTAAGTTTTCTTTTTCTCAGCAATAAGCTCATCAAGAACATAGTCTAGATAGACGTATATTAACACCATGAAGTGAAAATCTTAGGAATTCTATTGATTAAGTAAACATACAATGTAATTGTTTAAAGAAAAAAAATGGTCACAAGAGTAGTGTTGAAAATTAGTGAGATATGTCCTCACATCATATTTTATTGAATCTAAGCAACAAAACTGGAAATACATCATTTTATGAGCCATTCAACAAGGAGAAAGTATTAGTGGTTATTACAAAATGCTATAAATTGTAAAACACATTCAAGTTTCATATATGGGAAAATGGACAAAAGTAAGTGCTATAATTTTCACATAATAAAGAACAACGTGCTGTCTTAATTCATATCATAGTATAATTATATCAAAAGAAACTAAAGAACTTGAAATTTTGCACACAATTGGAAGATAGCACAAATCTTGAGATTAATTTTACAGTATTATTCAGTTGAGTTTGGATAATTATAGTTTCATATACTTTGCATTGTTATTTAAAACAAAATACACATTGCAGTTACTATTGTGGCTTTTACCATCTCCTGATTCTATTGTCACTATCGTGATAACCACCATGCCTATAAAAGCCTAATCCCCAGTGATAATCACATCAATGCCCAGTGGTAATACCTGGGCAGTGAGTGCAGAGGGACAGCTCTTCAGTGGGAAACTTGACAGTGGGGAAGGGGTGAGGGGGATAAGTTTGGGAAGGAAACAGAAGGAAAATGGTAGAGGTGAAAAGTACCAGCCAAAGAGGCAGGCTGGGGGCTGACAGGGAAACTGGGGACATTGTAGAGGGTAGTGGGCACTGGTGAAGAAATTGGTGTTAGAACAATATACACCTAAACTCAATCATAAATATCTTTATAATTTAGAAATTAATGTTAATTCAATAAAAAAGAAGAAAGAAAAGCAAAAGCTATCTTAAATTTTCATGGCTGCAGTAATGAAATGTCATAAACTAAAGGTAGAAGAGTTAAACAACAGAAACTTATTTTTTAATAAGGGCTGAGATCTGAGGTCAGAATAAGTTGAACAGATTTTAGCATATGTAAGTATTATGTATTGATATCGTATTTCTTCAATTTACCATCCCCTTATGACACGTTATGCTGCACACACATTATACCATATATTTCCTTGCATTTGTCTTATTTTGGTATAGAAGTATTTTGACTATTTTGCCTACTTTTCCTATCGATATTTTGTTTATTTTTAATTTGATAATATTTGTTATTTTGTTATCTATATTTGATTTATTTATTATTTTTGCTCACATAAAATGTTGGATTGTGCATTTCTTAGTGTTGAGTCTTAAGAAGTTCTTTGTGTAATTTGTATGTGCATTGTTTATTATGTGTTTTTACAAATGTGTTCCCCCCAGCCTCTGTCTTTTCATGTAATTCACAATGTTTTATAGAAAGTTTTTTAATGATAATTGGTTTTAATGATAATAATAAATGATAATAATGTATATGTCAGTTCTTATGACATATTCTACACTTTTTAAAATGATTCACTTTACCTTTAGGTCTAAGGTTCATTTTGAGTTTATTTTCATGAAAATTTACATTTTATATCAAGATTAATTTTTTGAATAAATATCATTCAGATTTAATTCTTCTGTGTGTTCCCATACCATTTATTTTAAAAGGTCCCCTTTACTTTCCATTGCTTTGATTGAATTTTTGGGTCCACACCTTTGATTTTGGTGCTTAGTGGAGCTAATCCTGCCATAGTGCTCAGGGATCACTCCTAGAAGTGAAAAGGGAAACTTGTGGTGCCAGAAACTGAGCCTGAGGATGCAGAGAATGCAAAGAATGCACACTAACTTTGATAGTTCCTCCCTGGCCCTGCCTGTATGTTTTAAATAAATTCTTTCTTTATTTCAAATTATTTTTATCTGCCTTTAGTAGTTTCCTTTTTATATTAAAATATTTTATTATAAAATGTTAATAAAATAAAAATTTTATTACAAAAACTTCTATTAAAAAATTTTATTAAAAAGTGAATTTTTTTTTTTGCTTTTTTGGGTCACACCCGGCGATGCTCAGGGGGTTACTCCTGGCTCTGCACTCAGGAATAACTCCTGGCGATGCTCGGGAACCATATGGGATGCCGGGGATCGAACCCAGGCGGGCACAGGCCGGCCGCGTGCAAGGCAAACGCCCTACCTACTGGGCTATCGCTCCAGCCCCAAAAAGTGAATTTTGTATAGTTAAATATATTATCTCTTATTGAAGAGATAATATATTTAACTAAAAAATTCACTTTTGAAGCTAAATCATTGGTGCTTCTTCCATCTCCTCCTCCTCCTCCTCTCCTCCTCCTTCTTACCCTCCTTGTCCTCTTTCCCTCCTTTTTTTTTTTTTTTTTTGCGTTTTTGGGTCACACCCGGCAATGCTCAGGGGTTTCTCCTGGCTCTGCACTCAGCAATTACTCCTGGCGGTGCTCGGGGACCATATGGGATGCCGGGGATCAAACCCCGGCCAGCATGGGCTGGCAGCGTGCAAAAGCAAACCCCCTACCTGCTGGGCTATCGCTCCAGCCCCTTTCCCCCTCCTTCTTTTCCCCATCCTCCTTCTTTGTTTTCCTCCTTCTGCATTTTTGTGAGGGTTAATGTTAAGGTTACACCTGACTTCACTGCTGTACTCCTTGCTCTATACTCAAGGGTCAAGTCTGTCTGCCAGTGCTTTTAAGATCATATGCCATACTGGGGACCAAAGTAGGTTTGGTCAAATTAAAGCACTTTATTCCCTGTACCTAATCTCTGCCATTCTGTTTCCATCCTTTGTGTATGTTTTGAATTTGTGATCAAATAAAATTGAATAAAAAATAGAAATAACCTCCAAAATGCTTCAGTCATCAAATTCTTTAAAGAGAACTGCATGAGAGCACTGTTATCAACAACTGCTTTGAGTGTATTCTTCCCAGTCTGTGTCAATTTAAAAAAATCTTATACTATATATTACCTAGTAGCATATTTTTTGACAAAATTCTTACTAAATAATAGAATTCAGTAATGTCCAGTGAAAACTCTGTGTCTGGTCTTTATTTTTTTTTCTTTTTTCCTTCTTTCCTTCCTTCTTTCTCTCTCTTTCTTTCTTTCTTCCTTCCTTTCTCTCTTCTTTTTCTTTCTTCCACTTTTTTTTTTTTTCTTCTTTTTTCTCTTCTTTCTTTCCTTTCTTTCTTTCTTTCTTTCTTTCTTTCTTTCTTTCTTTCTTTCTTTCTTTCTTTCTTTCTTTCTTTCTTTCTTTTCTTTCTTTCTTTCTTTCTTTCTTTCTTTTTCTTTCTTTCTTTCTTTCTTTCTTTCTTTTTTTTTTTGCTATTTTCCATCACGCCCGGTAATATTCAGGGGTTTCTCCTGGCTTTGCACTCAGGAATACTCCTGGCAGTGCTTGGGGGACCATATGGGATACCAGGGATTGAACCTGGGTCAGCCAAGTGCTAGGCAAATGCCCTATCCACTGTGCTATTGCTCCAGCCCTTGTCTTTATTTTCAAGCCTATACCACATTTTTTTTCTTTAAGTATACATTCACAAAGTGAGTCAAAGTTTTCAAATATTTTAATTATAATCTGCCAGTGAGAAAATTGTGAAAAATTTAACCTACTGAGAAAAAGCAAATATCTGCCTTTTTTTTCTTTTTTTATGGAGTACTACTCTTTTCTCAAAATATAACAAAACTATTATTCATCTGCATAAAGAATGTCAAAATGCTTTGACTGGAAAAATTTTTGGAAATAACTGAAGTCATCACTACTTGTTTCTTTCTAGATTGCTTTTTTGGGAGAGGCAATACAATTGTAAGCCCCCTCCCACCCCACAACACCACCAAATTCAAGATTGATTCCATTGCATGTGCTAAGCATATCAAAGTGTTTTAAAGAGAAAAATAATTTATTTTCTCTACTAAGAGTTTTGGACTTGAAAATTTATTAATAAATGTTGCTATTAATAAATAAAAATGTTGTTCTATTAATAAATGGAAATGTTGAAGTCACCAATCTCTTTCCATCTGCCTTTCACAGCACACATTCTTGCTGTGTAGTGATACAAATGGCTTCACCTGTCCAGTGTTTAAAGACACAACAGCTAAGGGAGAAGAAAAACTTTTTGTTTTATCGTTATTCTTTGAATAATAAAGATACAAAACTATAGTTACCTATAGGGCAAGAAAATGTCTTCTTAACCACATTAAAGTTTGTCAACACCTAGGTTGAACAACCAAACTTTAAAATATAAACAAACCAGAAAACTCTAACGTAAATTTAGAGTTGGGGTCTAATTGCTATTTGCATGCTCTTGAGTATCAATAGCAATTTTTGATACAATAAAAAGATAGATAAATTTCAGATTCCCCACAGCACTACGTCTTTAATCAGACAATGATAACCTGCTCTCTAAATAGCATGTTTTATCAATGTCTTCTTCATTTCTTCCAATATGCTCCTAAAACAGAATTGGATTATTCCTATTAGGCACAAATTGGTTTATATTATTACCATTAATTGCTATGCATTTTAAATTCATCTTTCAAATACCTGTCAGGAAATTACAAAAATCAAAAAATTGGACTAAAACACACTTGAACAAAATATTTTCTATAAGTCTTCCTTCAGAAAACCCTTCATTTTAGCCACCAGATGATCCCAGGTTTGATTTATTACTGAATTCTTGCTGTCTATTGCCTCACATCTGACTTTTTAAATTACTCATAAGTAATGCCACCTCCTGGGATTTTTGCGGTCATTATATTGAGTGCCTTAGTCCATGGCTGACACATGCGTTGGAAGCAACAACTCATCCCTCTGCCCACTTCACTTTTGATGCTTTTATAAACAGATTTCTCTTTTGTACTATCTTCTCTTCATTAAGGATATTCCTTTTTGTTAAATTGTAACAAACAAAACTAAGAGGAAAACAAAATTTCCTTAGTTCTGGTGTCACTGCTCCAGAATTTCTTTCCTGTTTTCTTCTGAGTTTTCAGAAGATTGTGTGAGAAATTTGTCACAGTATCTAACTTGTTCTACTGAAATAATCTGAGTGTGCTGGTGCATAAAAACAGCTTGAGTATCAACCAGATGCTTAAACAATTGTATTGATAATTGTATTAACAGAGTGTCTGGCACTTAGTAGGTATTGCATGTATGTTTAAAAAATGTAATAATATTGTATAAATAAACGTGTTAGTTAATTACGGAAAAACAATTTTTTGTGTCATCAAACCTATTTCTTCTATCAGTAATTTAAATTCAGAGATAAATTAACTTTATCAGTGAAGCAAGTTTTATCTCTTGTAACACACTGAACAAATTACAAAGCAGGAACTAATCATTTAGAATTTAGAAACAAATGCAGCATGTGATAATTTTGTGTGAAGTGACATTGAGAAGCAAATACTTTTTAAGAGAACTCCAAATGTGAATGCCATAGAATGGTTTCTTTTCTTTCTGTTTTAAGTATGCCTTATGGTTTCAGAATGCAGTCACTATCGCTTTAAATAATTTTGATTTTGGTCTTGTCAGAAGCTAATAAATTTTTCTTTCTATAATATAGAGCATTTAATGCCATTGTGCATCTGTAAACTATATCTCAATGTAGTTTAATGAAAAGGTGGGTGAGAATGCCCACGCTTCTCTTAAAATTTAAAATTCGGAGAGGCCTTATGTTCTTAGCAAGAATGCATTAACAACCATTAACAACCGTCCCCACACCCACCACCACAACCACCAACACCACCAGCATGACCTCATTTAGCAGAATTGAATACTGAAACTAAGAACATTAAGTGACTTTCCCCTGTATCAATTTACGTAGAGTGATGCTACATTTCTCAAAATCCTTTTCTCTGTTTTATTTAGGAATTTGCCATGAGCTAGTGTGTGAGATTTGGAAGGAAGAAGCAAAGCACCCATCATTAAACCTTTGCAGTCTTCACAATAGTGTGAAGAGATATAAGCATATTATAATTTGTGCTTTTATATTTATTCTCTCTTCTCCATATCTAGCTCTCCTTCCTATCTGCTGTTACTCCTGACAGTGACTCAACAAAGGAAAACAACCTTCCATTGAAGCTCTTTCTTACATGGTCTCACTCACTGACCCCAATAAATGACTGACCCCAGTTTTAGAATGTCTGCTACTTTCTCTTCAGTGGTCCTTCATCTTCCTTAGACATTAACACACACCAGTGGATCTGATAACCATGGCAATTGGTATTCTACAATAAATTTCTTATTAAAATGTTCAGAGTGCTTCTGTGTCCTTAACAGAACTTTGATTCTTTTAAGTATAAAATATTTTATTTGGAAGCTTTGAGGAAATGTGGGGAGAGAAGAAGTGTAAGAGCAAGTGAATGAACGTTGATTGCTATAGCTAGTTAATACATCAACTGGTGTGGCTTCCACATTACTGTGTGACATTTATTAGAAAATACTTACAATGAATGTCATTGCCAGATATAAATTAAGGCACAGCTTTACATATACAGATTAAGTATTAGTTCTTAAAATAGTTTTATAATAAAAATTTAGTATAAGGTCAGGAGAACATGGTTTAAGATATGTGAGTAATCACAGACATCACAAGACCTGAGCTGTAACACTTCCTAGAAACTTGGCCTGAACTTGACTGGCAGAATATCATCCAACTACCTCTTTGGGGAACTGTTAATAAATATAAGAAAGAAACATTAGCTTCACAGATTAAGTTCTTCTAAAGTGGCCAGCCAAAGGAGCCTAATCTAGGCAGGAAGTAAGGAAATAATAAAACTTAGAGCAGAAATCAATGAGCTGGAATCCCAAAAAAATAAATCAAAAGATCAATAAAACCAAGAGCTGGTTCTTTGAAAAAAAAATAAGCAAGATCAACAAACCACTTGCAAGACTGGCAAAGAAAGAGAGAACCCAAGTAAATAGAATCAGAAATGAAAAGGGGTCATCACAACAGACAACACAGAAATTCAAAAGATCAACAGAGATTATTTTGAGTCTGTATGCCATGAAACAAGAGAACCTGGTATAAATGGACTAATTCCTGAATTTTATAGCCTCCAAGGCTGAAACAAGATTTAGAATACCTGAACACCATTGGCAATATTGAAACAGTAATCAAACTCTGCCCAAACACAAAAGCCAGCTCCAGAAAGATTCACAAGTGAATTCTTCCAAATCTTAAAGAAGACCTTCTACAAGTCCTTTTCAAACTTTTCCAGAAAATAAACAAAAAACATAAATACACCCAAATAGCAATACCATTCCTGGGAATACAACCTGGAGAACCAAAATCAAAAGGCAGAAACAACACCTGCATTTCTATACTCATTGCAACACTATTCACAATAGTCAGAGTCTGGAAACAACCTGAGTGCTCAATAGCATACTGGGTAAAGAGACTATGCTACAGCTAAACAATGGAATATTATGGGGGATGACAGAAAAAACACTGATGAAATTTGCTTGCAAATTGATGGACATTATCATGCTGAGTGAAATTATTCAGAAGAAAAAGGATAGATATATAATCGCTGAATTCATGTGTGTTATAAATATATAACAATGTTATATAATAGTAGGAATGCTAATGCCAAAATATAACTGAGTATTGAATGTAAGGAAAGGGATGTACATGATAACCCCTGAATGTATATATGGCAAACCTTTGTAAGAGAATTTATGTATGGCAAACCTTTTATAAGAGAAGGGAGAGAGCAAGAGAGAGAGTAGAGAGAAAGAGACAGACAGACAGAAACAGAGAGATAGAGAGAGAGACAGAAACATAGAGAGACAGAGAATAGGAAAAATGCCTGCAGTAGAGGCAGGCTGAGGGTGGAGGGAGGGAATCTGAGGATATTGGTCTTGGAAAATGTTCCCTGGTGGAGGGCAATCATGAGCATCTTTGTAATTGTATATCTCACACTGGGATAATAAAATTTAATTTAAAAAAGCTTAGCATACTCTTACTTTCTTTCCCCAAAACTGTGAAATACAAAGGACACAAAATACAAACCCTGTTATTACATAAGTATATTTATATATGCAAATATTTAAGAAGGTCTTTATTAATGTTTATTTGATTTTGTATTTTCTGACTGCACTGCATTTTGGACAGAAATTATTTTCTCTTTTCAACTGTAAGGTATTATATTTGCTTGTTAGTATCAAACAAACCAATGACCCATCAGAACCAGTTTAGGGAAAATGGCACATTAAGATTTATATTGTAATTTGAGGATAATACTACTATGTCCCATCACATTAATAATATAAGGAAACTTTACCAGGTTTTAATTACAAAAATGCCCACAATATAGAAGGCCCGGAAAGCATTTGCCAATTGATGCCTAGAGTGTGTAGTTTATCTGAGCCAATGAATAATGAACTGCTGATTGACCAAATAAATGAACACATGGATAGAGAGCATCTCTGCCCTGCAATTTGTAAAGAGCAAGCTTATTGCTGCTGAAAATCTTTCTGCTTCTTCTATTCTTTCTATCATGCACTGCTAACCCACACTCAGCCAGACTGTTTCTGAAAAATGTCGGTATGAATACACCCTTCAGTATTTTTCTACACTGACTATAAATATAATCTAGGCATAAATCATCAAAAGTAAATACCAGTGAGCACTTTAATCCTTTATAATAAATCAGAGAAATGGGGAGTCTATGCCTGATGATGAAGTTATAGTGTAGGTCAAACTAACGGCTTTCCAAAGAGGCATCACTTTAGAAAATAGTGGGCTTTAATTAAAATAAATTCTTTTGAAAGAAAACAGGGAGTTTTTTGATAAAATTCAGAGTTCTGTTATAGTGTAGGATTATCTTTACATATATTTCTATCTTTCCTGCAGTTATTTTACTTTAGCAAGTCAAATCAAATAAGAACAAGTAGAACAAGCTTCCAGATTCCTTTTTTTTCTGACATTATACCATATTAAAGAATCAATTCTACCAAGAAACTGAGAAACCAAGACCCAATGATAGAGAACTGACTCATAAAATTCTTTAGCTGACAGAGATCATTAGCCCAGCTGGTAGGGTGTTTGCTTTGCACATGGCCAACCCGGATTCGATCTCACGCATCACATATGGTCCCCTGAGCACCGCCAGGAGTAATTCCTGAGCAAAGAGCCAGGAGTAACACCTGAGTGTCTCCAGGTGTGACCCAAGAAAGCAAAAAAAAAAAAAAAATCTTTAGCCGTCTCATAATCTGAAATTATTTCCAGATGGAAAAAACAAGGAAAGCTTGGAGTCAGTGGGATTGAACCAAATCTTAAAGATAAACACATAATAGTGGTCCTAAAGGGTAGTTTGACCAAACTACAGAAAGCAAGTACTTAAAAGCAATATTACCAGTATTAAAAAAAATTCCAGGATACCTCCATTAATTTATATTTTAAATAAACATCAAGAAAATTTGGAGGAACAATACATCATGTATTTAGAAGAGGCACAGTTACTGTGTTTATTTGCTGCTCTTTTGGAGTGCAATTTTAACTGAGAAATAATCCTGCTGATTAAGTATTTGTTAAACTTGCAGCTGGCAGCAATAACTGGAGGAAGGATATGCTGGGTTATCCACACAAAGTACTAGGAAGCAAAAGTATAATTTAAATTGTGTTATAGAGTAAATATTTTCTACTGAAAAGACTTTCTTGGGAAGGAAATCATGTACAAATAGTGAACAGCTTTGTATTCTCTGTTCAGTGATTCGAGTTTGCTGCAGGCATCCTGGCAGGGCTCAAACTGTGTGCAAGGAATGAACCCAACTACTCTCAATGCAAGGCATGAGATACCACTGTTTGAGCTATCTCTCCGCCTAACTATGAGAATATATACATATACATATATCCTCGTCACAACTCCACCCAGCAGACCAGACTATCACAGTCTGAATCATCGACAGCCACCCTGCAGCAGCTTTTTTTTTTCAATCCGGCCCAGGTATGCTGAACCAGAGACTCCCAGACATGGGGCAGAGCTGCTACTTGCTCTCCCTGTGCCCAGCTGCTCGTGAGGCACCCGGGAGGCATGGCAGGGTCTAGCCCTGGACTTCCACCCCAGCAGAGCCTCACAACAGACCAACCTACTCCATGGGGCCCGCCATTTTCCACATCTGGACTTCCCTCTCGTCACAACTCCACCCAGCAGACCAGACTATCACAGCCCTGCTCTCGAGGCTGCTAGTGGCCGCACGGTTCATCAATAAATGCTTTATTTAAGAGGTGACTACAAGAGTATGCCACCCGCACTGCAAGCCTAGCAAGCTGCTCGTGTAGTATTTGATATGCCAATTACCAGTAACATTTATATTTGGTCATTACAATGACCCAATATAATTGTTTGAGGCTCTTTATGTTCCTGGAGCAAGCAGATGCCTTTGGGTTCTACTAGCATGAGAGATATGCATATGGAGATATTACTGGTGCCTGCTCTAGCAAATCGAAGATGAACGGGAAGACAGTGACAGTGATATATATATATATATATATATGTATATATATATATACATATATATATCCTCATATATATCCTCATATATATATCGAGGCAGGGAGAAGGGTAGCGTAGGGAAACTGGGGACATTGCTTGTGGGAAAGATGCTCTGGGGAACTGTGGAGGGATGGGTGCTGCAACATTGTATACTGAAACCCAATCGTGATCAGCTTTTTAATTATCTATCTCACAGTGATGTAATAATTTTTAAATGGTCCAGAGACTCTGGGGCAGTTGTTTCCTCAATCCGGCCCAGGTATGCTGGTCCAGGGATTCTCAGACATGGGGCAGAGCTGTTCCTTGCTCTCCCTGTGCCCAGCCGCTCATGTGGCAGTAGGGAGGTATGGCGGGTTCTAGCCCTGGCCCACCACCTCGGCAGAGCCTCACAACAAGCCAGACCACCCCCTCACTCCACGGGCGCTGCCATTTTCCACATTTGGACTTCCCTCTCATCAGAACTCCACCCAGCAGACCAGCCCATCACAGCCCGGATCATCAACACCCACCCTGCAGCAGTTTTTTTTCCTCAATCCGGCCCAGGTATGCTGGTCCAGAGACTCTCAGACATGGGGCAGAGCTGTTCCTTGCTCTCCCTGTGCCCAGCTTTTCATGAGGCAGTCGGGAGGCATGGGGGTTCTAGCCCTGGCCCACCACCTCGTCAGAGCCTCACAACAAGCCAGACCATCCCCCTCACTCCACGGGCACCGCCATTTTCCACATTTGGACTTCCCTCTTGTCAGAACTCCACCCAGCAGACCAGCCCAGCACAGCCCGGCTCACGCGGCTCCAAGCGGCCGCCGCGGTTCATCAATAATTGCTTTATTTGGAGGTGTTTAAAAGAGTTTGCCTCCCGCTCAGCAAGCCTGGCAAGCATCTTGTGTTGTATTTGATATGCCAAATTGCAGTAACAATTATATTAGGTCATTCCCATGACCTAATATAATGATTTATATTAGGTCATTCCCATGACCTAATATAATGATTTGAGGCTCTTTGTGTTCCTGTAGCAATCCGATGCCCCTGGCTCTACTGGCATGAGACAGGACATATGGAGATATTACTGGTGCCCGCTCTGCAAATTTTTAAAGGGATACCTAATTTTTATCTTTAAAAAAGGGAATACAATGCAGAACCTTATCCATTAATTCTTTTATTTGATTGAAAATTTTACAATCAGCTCCATGGAGTGCATGGTAAGAGTGAAACCAGAAAAAAAATTGCATGTACCATTATGCTATGTTTTACAAGTATCAACTATATGTGATTCAGAGTAACTTTAGATGTTCTAACGTGAAAAAATTTAGTCTCAAACCAGAAACAACTGAAGAGTTGTCTCAAACCAGAAACAACTGAAGAGTGCCACCCTCGAGAACATCATGAGACAATTAGAATGGGAAGGAATGGGAGTGAAGATAGATGGTCGGCAACTACACCACCTCCGCTTCGCTGATGACATTGTTCTAATAACACCAAACATTAGCCAAGCGGCACAAATGCTGGCTGACTTTGACCGAGAATGTAGAAAGATAGGTCTACAGCTGAATCTCAGTAAAACTATGTTCATGAAAAATGAACTAGTTCCAGAGGCCCCATTCACTCTCAATGGAACAAACATCTCTGAATGCAGCAGTTATGTGTACCTAGGTCGAGAAGTCAACATGATGAACGACCTAAAACCTGAGCTGCGCAGGAGGAAGAGAGCGGCATGGAATGCCTTCAAAGGCATCGAAGAAATAGCTAAAAGGACAAAAGAACCTCCCGGCTCCGGGCACATCTCTTCGACTCCACCGTTCTCCCTGCATTAACATATGCCTCAGAGACCTGGGCCCTACGAAAGCAGGATGAGAATGCTATTCGAGTCTCCCAGAGAGGCATCGAAAGAGCTATGCTTGGAATATCACTCCTCACTCAAGTGAGAGAAGGAATCGGAGTTCTGACCTCCGTCGCTATTCCAGAATCAGGGACGCTGTCTCGTTTGCCAAGGCATCGAAAATCAGATGGGCTGGACATGTAATGCGATTTGGAGACAACCGCTGGACTAGAGCCGTTACCGACTGGATCCCACGGGATGTCAAAAGATCACGTGGCCGCCCACCTACAAGATGGTCAGACTTCCTTGTTAAGACCCTGAAGGAATGGTTTGAGGCTCTTTATATTCCTGAATCAACCAGATGCCATTGGGCTACATTGGCAGCGCATAGGGTCCAATGGAAATGTTACTGGCGCCCGCTCGAGCAAATCGATGAATAACGGGATTCAAGTGATCAAGTGATCAAGTGACCAGAAACAACAAAAATGTGGCATGTAATGAGAAATGCATGCTGGAATCAGTTTATAAAAAATCTTACATTGAATAAAGCAGATTTTGGAGGGATTTGCTTTTCTTTTAAACTTTTGATCCTAAGCTAGTACTTAAACCAATGGTTTCTCTTACATTGGGCTCTTACATTGGCAGTGCATTGGTCTTCTGGGCACTGGCTCTCTTTTAGTCCTCACAAACTTCCCAAACACAAAATACTTCACTGCCTTAGCCCTTGATCTACTGTGTAAAATACTTGCCCTATCCGATAACTGCTCACCCATTTTATTCAACTGGGGCTTTTGTTGGCAAGCTTTGTTTCAGAGCAAAGTCTTGCTTTTCCTCAAAACTCAGTCTTATTTTATTTTTATTAGAGCACATAACACCATCTATGTATTTTAAAGGGCTTACTTATTCTTATTCACCTGCTTTATTGTCTAGATAGATTTATGTAAGAATTAAGCAAATTTTCTCACTCTTTTGATTCTTTTGTCTCGACTCCTACAGCAGTTCCAATATATATGGCACCCCACATATATATATATATGTGTGTGTGTACATATATGTGTGTGTATATATATACAGATATATATATATATATATTTGTTGTTGAATGAATCAATAGAGATAAATCTTGTACTAAGTTAAATAGATAAATCTTGAACTTGACAGTGAGAGAGAACTATGAGTTGGGAGAATAAAATAGTCTCTAAAAATTCACAGGCTCATAAATAAACTAGATTCTCTATGCAATACTATATTTAAAAAGCTGTTTGGAAGCACTACTGAGTGATAGTGATGGAGCCTAAGCCTGAGAATCCAAAGATGGTGGACAGTGTGAGGAACTACCAACTCTCTTATTCATGGGTGGATTCCCAGTCTATGCAGTTCTTGAACTGGGGCTCCTTTAGCATCACCCCCAGCACAGTCAGAGTTAATTTGCAAGGAGAAGCAAATGGAATGTGTAGAAAGAAAAAAAGACTGGGGCAGAACTAAATTACTACAGATTAGTACAGATGCTTTAAAAATCTGGGAAAGAAAAAATCCTAATCAGATTTAATATAATCTTAATGAAAAATCCTAATCAGAAAAATCCTAATCAGAGATTTTGAGATGAAATTATACATCATGATTATATAGTGAAATAGTGAACAAGCAAATCAAGCTTGACACGGAAATACTTGAAAGGCCGATAAAAGGAATATGGAGAGGACTTCTAGCTAACACCTAGCACAATACCTAGCACAAGACTTCTAGCTAATACCTAGCACAAGACTTCATGGAGCACAAGTCTTCCACAGAGGAAATTGATAGGGATGTTACAGACTTGGAAAAGTTACTAAAAAGTTGAGTTAAATATAGCCACAGACATTCTTAAGATTCTATGAGAAATCAACAACTAAAATTACATTAAGCTTGGAAAGAGGAATAGCTGTGTAATTTTCAGGAACAATTTTGACTGGCACATTGTACAAGAAAATTAGGCAACTGTGTATATAATATTTTCCTTTATGATTTATGAAGTAGTGTTCTAAGAAGGTTCATGTGTTTATTTTAAATATTTTCTCTTTAGAAAAAAACTATTTTTCACCAAATTCTTTTCTCAGAAGTAGTTAACTATACACTTTTCTAAATAACCTTAAAATAAAACAGTCAAAAATGAGCTAGAGAGAAAGTACAGTGGGTTTAATGCTTGCCTGCACCTAGCTGACCAAGGTTTAATCCCAACCATCCTAAATGGTCCCCTGAGATCAGCCAGGAGTAATTCCTGAGCTCTTACTGGGTTAGGCCAAAAATATATTTATATGAAAAAAATTAACATTCTGTACAAAATAGAACACATTCTAAAAACCATTAAAATCTACAATTCAATAAAGAGGAGCAATTGTATGTGGGTCGGGCTCTTACCTTGCATATAGCTGACCAGACTGAGCACCACTAGGACTACAGAGCATTGGTTATTGTCTAGTGTGACCCCAAAAACAAAACCAACCAAGCAGAAAATCTACAATTCATTTCCTAAGGTCATTGAGGCGTTTGAATCCTTTAGCTCTCTCTGTTCTCTATATTTTTTGTTTGTTTGTTTTAAATCTATATCTTTGTGGCTATAAGACAAGTTAATAACATTCAAAGACATAAGTACAATAGAATCTAACATTCAGAACACAAGACATAAACTGAAAACAAATTTAAACTGATTTGAAAATATGTTTTAAAACTTTCAATATTCTGCTGATGCAGAATACTTACATGAAAAATGAATCATATGCTAATATTATAATTTAATCAAGATCTGTGAGGGAAAATGCAAAGCATCTCATTTTTTATGAGACTATTTAATACAAGAAATTGTTTACACAAATTATATATAGACATAGAAAGCAAAGACAAGAGAATGATGCAACCCATATTGTTGGATGACATCCTAGCTAGCTTGGGAACTTTGCTGTTTTATCCCCTCACAGCTAATCTATTTACATGTTCTTAAGCCAGGGTTCATACTAATGAGATCTCACTTCTGTGTAGACACTGATGGAGGATGTGGCATAGAAGTCACTTTGACTCTGAAGGAGTAACTTCTGACTTATTATTATACATCTACTAGGAATGCTATGTTATCCAGATTGGGCACAGCTCCTCTTTATACCCACTGGACCCAGCGTGAGTCAGTTAGAATTTACCAGGAGACTACCAACCTGGCAAATGTTGAGACTATCGTTTAAGACTACATCAAGGAAATAGAATTGGTAATCAAAAGTCTCCCCAAACACAAAAAGCCCAGGTCCAGATGGATTCACCAGTGAATTCTACAAAACCTTTAAAGAGGACCTACTCCCAATTCTTTTTTAAGCTCTTCCGGCAAATTGAAGAAACAGAAACACTCCCAAATAGCTTTTACGAGGCACATATCACCCTGATACCCAAAGCAGACAAAGATGCCACAGAAAAGGAAAACTACAGACCAATCTCCCTGATGCATACAGATGCTAAGATCTTCAACAAAATACTAGCAAATAGAATCCAAAGAGTCATCACAAAGATTATACACCATGACCAAGTGGGATTCATCCCGGGAATGCAAGGATGGTTCAACATCCGCAAGTCAATCAACATAATACATCATATCAACAAAAAGAAAAATAAAAACCATATGATCATATCAATAGATGCAGAGAAGTCATTTGACAAGATTCAACACCCGTTCATGATGAAAGCTCTCCGTAAAATGGGGATTGAAGGAACCTTCCTCAAGATAATCCAGGCCATCTACTACAAGCCCACAGCGAGCATCATTCTCAATGAGGAAAAACTGAAAGCCTTCCCCTTAAGATCAGGGACATTACAAGGCATCCCACTCTCCCCCACTTCTATTCAAAATAGTACTGGAAGTACTTGCCATAGCAATCAGGGAAGAAAAAGGCATTAAGGGCATCCAGAAAGGAAGTGAAGAAGCCAAGTTATCACTATTTGCACATGACATGATACTATACCTGGAAAACCCGAAAATCTCTACCAAGAGGCTCCTAGAAATAATACATTCCTATAGCAGAGTAGCAGGGTACAAAATCAATACCCAAAAGTCAATGGCCTTCCTATATGTAAACAGCGAAAGAGAAGAAAGGGACATTAAAGAAACTATCCCATTCACAATTGCGCCACAGAAAATCAAATTCCTAGGAATCAGATTGACAAAGAATGTAAAGGATCTCTACAAAGAAAACTACAAAATGTTACTTCAGGAAATAAAAGAAGACCTGAGGAAATAGAGACATATTCCCTGCTCATGGATCGGAAGGATTAACATTATCAAAATGGTAATACTCCCTAGAGCTTTATACAGATTCAATGCGGTCCCTATAAAGATACTCATGATCTTTATAGGAAATTGAACAAACACTCCTGAAATTTGCATGGAATAATAAAACTCCACGAATAGCTAAAGCAATCCTTGGGAAAAAGAAGATGGGAGGTATCACTTTCCCCAACCTCAAGCTATACTACAGAGCAGTTGTAATTAACACAGAGTGGTATTGGTATAGAGACAGACCTGTATACCTATGGAATAAAACTGAGTATCCTGAAACACATTCTCAAATATACTACCACTTAATCTTCGATAAAGGAACAAAAAATATTAAGTGGAGCAAAGAAAGCCTCTTCAACAAATGGTGCTGGGAAAACTGGGCAGCTACATGTAAAAAAATGAACTTAGACCTCCTTCTAATGCCATGCACAAAAGTCAGATCAAAATGGATTCTAGATCTCAACATCAGACACGAATCTATAAGGTTCATCGAAGAAAACATAGGAGAAACGCTCTACGACATCGAAACGAAAAGTATCTTTAAAGACGACACACCACTGACCAAGCAAATGGAAGCAAAGATAAACAAATGGGATTATATAAAACTAAAAGCTTCTGCACCTCAAAAGAAACGGTGACCAAGATACAAAGACAATCCACAGAGTGGGAAAGGATATTCACCCAATACCCATCTGACAAGGGGTTAATATCCAGGATATATCAGGCACTGGTAGCACTCCACAAGAAAAAAAACAACCAACCCCATCAAAAATGGGGAGAATAAATGAACAGAAGCTTCCAAAAAAGAAGAAATTCGAATGACCAAAAAGGCATATGAAAATGTGTTCTTCATCTTTAATCATCAGGGAGATGCAAATCAAAACAACAATGAGGTACCATCTCACACCACAGAGACTGGCACACATCCAAAAGAGCAAGAACAACCGGTGCTGGCGTGGATATGGGGAAAAAGGGACTCTCATCCACTGTTGGTGGGAGTGCCGACTGGTCCAGCCCTTTTGGAAAACAATATGGGCATTCCTCCGAAAACTAGATATTTAGCTCCCATTTGATCCAGCAATAGCACTCCTGGGAATATACCCGAGAGACCGAAAAACACATAGCAGAAACACTATCTGTACTTCTTTGTTCATCTCTGCGCTATTCACTATAGCTAGAATCTGGAAACAACCTAAATGCCCGAGAACAGAGGACTGGCTAAAGAAACTGTGGTTCATCTACACTATGGAATACTATGCGGCTGTCAAAAAAGATGAAATTATGAAATTTACCTGCAAATGGATGGACATGGAGACTATCATGCTGAGTGAAATTAGTCAGAAGGAAAAGGACAGATATAGAATGACTGCATTCATTAATATGACATAAATAGATACCAGTGTTTTACTAAATGTGGGAAATGTTAATGGCAGATTAAAACTCACCATTGAATATACACAAAAAGACTTAAGTGAAAAACTCTAAATATCTGCAGAGCTAGCCACAATGTGTAAAAGAAGAGGGAGAGAGATGCAGAGACAGCAAGAGACAGAGAGAGAAAAAGAGGAAAACTGGGGTACCTGCTATTAAGGCAGCATGGGGGTGGGCGGGGGGGGTGGGGTACATTGGTGGTGGAAATGGAGCACTGGTGGAGGGATGGGTGCTGGTATACTGTATTATCAAGAACCAATTATGAACACCTTTGTAATTGTATGTTTCATGGTGGTATAACAAAAATTTTTTAAAAAGACTATAGGAAGGATTATACTAGTTTGCCCTCAAGCAGGCAAGTGTAACCCTTTCAGTATACAGATAACACTATATCAGAATCACCCTGGTGCAAAAAATTAAAAGAAGGACTTTGTGGGTACCATCTAGATTGCATAAAGCCCATGAAATTAAGATGTATTACCTTATACCAGCCCCCTCACTCCAATGTTTTACGTAAGAGATAATCTCTCGGAAAAGGGATTAGTCCTAGGTGTAGTCCTCTATTTATACCTGTAATAGAGCGTGGCACCACCCTTCTACACTCTTCTACTACAAAGAAGCTGTTTAGGGTTCTTTGTGGACAGGACCCTCCCTGAAGTTAGGATTATTTTGTATACATAATGGGACTGAATTGAGGTGTTGCTCTCTTTGATGGGACTCCTTTCTGGTAAGACCCTCTTTGGTAGGACTCCTCTCTGGCAGGGTCCACTTTTAGTGGGAATCTCTCTCTGATGAGATACTCTTTGGTGGGAGACTTGGGCTCTCGTGTATGGTCTATAGTTCTTTCTTACATTATATTGTATTGCAATGGTAGAGATTTTGTACTATTAAAAGCCTTTTTTGGAACTGGCGCCAGACTCGTGAGCTTTCATCCATAGAAGAAAACTTCTGTCCTGATAGTGTTGGGGACCCCAACCGTTAACACTAAGGAAAATCCATCATTACATTACTGGACCAGGGGTAGGCAAAGCCCTAGAATCGAGCTAGCAAGGAAATATGGCAGAAGTATAACCAGCACATGGGATGTTTAGCCAGCAGATTTCCTGTTCCTTCTTCACTCTGAGCTGTCCCCAGTGACTCTTAGTAGCTGAATTGGTTGAAAGGGTAACCTTAGAAATGCTGACTTTTTGGAACCAGTCGATTCCTGATTTCAGACAAAATATAAAGTCCCTGCCCCTCATGGTGTTGCAGGTGTGGTCGCAGGTTGCCCGATTGCATTGTCTAGTAGTAGACAGGAGACAGGCTTGTCTATACCCAGGCTTCTGCCCCGTGGGCCCTGGATGGCTAATGATCTGACATAGAAAAAAAGACTGGAGCCTCTGGGATGAACCCAGAGCCATGGCAAGCCTGTCAAGCTACCTGTGATGTATTCGATATGACAAAAGCTAACAATAATGGACCTCATCCCCAACAAAAATGGAGATGTTACTGGTGCCCGCTCTAGCAAATCAATGAACAAGTGACAAGTGATGAAGAGTCAGGGTAGGTGAACAGACCCAAGACTGGCTTAATTTGCATTAAATCATTCAATATAACCAAATTATGAATTTTTAGACTGCTTTGTTACGATGCTAAATAAAGACTAAAAATTCTGAGGGTACTATTTTGATTCCAACTTACCCCAAAATTTATATTACATTTAATGTTCAGTTATTCAGCTTACCCTTAAAACCAAGTAGAAATAAATATGAAGAATCACATATGGAGAGAATTATTGCTAAATCTATGTTTTAATAACAAATAATGACAAAACTAATACTGTGACAGAAATTTTGCTTAAATATTCCATACTTTTTTATAATCTAGGATCTATCATAATTGACATAAGCTTAATACATCTCAGTTTCCACACAATCATTTTATATTGTCCTTGCATGGGATACAGCTTATTTTGGGTGTTGAGAGAGTATTGAGTTGAATCTACCTGCTAGTGCTTAGGTTTAACCCCCAGCTCTGTCCTCAGAGTTCACTATGGTGTAGTTTGGGATTGAACTTGGGTGGGTCTGCTGCAGTTAAAACAATGACTTACCCCTGTATTATCTCTTTGAACTGGGATAATCTTATATGACTTTTTAAAAATGTTCTTCAAATTGGCAAAAAGTATTTTTCATGAATTTCTAAAGAAATGTTAAGGGTGGGGCCGGAGCGATAGCCCAGCGGGTAGGGCGCCTGCCTTTGCACGCGGCCGGCTTATGCCGGCCCGGGTTTGATCCCCGGCATCCCATATGGTCCCCCGAGCACCACCAGGAGTAATTCCCTGAGCGCAGAGCCAGGAGTAACCCCTGAGCATCGCCGGGTGTGACCAAAAAAAAAAAAAAAAAAAAAAAAAAAGAAAGGGGTGATGAGTCGAAGGTAATTGTATTAAAAAGTTACCTAGTTGAGATACTTTATTTAAAAAATAAGCAACCTATCTGAAAAAATTAGAAGAAGTCACATTGCATAAGCAAATAAAAGATTAAAATGGCATTCAGATGGAGACGGCTGTTTGTGCAAAGCTGCTATGTAGTCTAACACTAGATTCACAAAGCAACACAGCAAAAACTAACACAAATATGACTATAAACTATTGGCCAGAGTGCTCACATAGTATCATATCGTTTATGTATTTAAAAAAGTCAGTTTGAGTTAAAACAAGTGTAAATTATACTAAAACTCAACCATAATCAGAATGAACTAAGGTGGTAAATAATAAAAAAGTTAGAAAATAGATCTTTTTATTCAAGTCTTGCTGAAAATAATTATACTTGAACTTTCCAGGAGCTTAAACTTAAATTTTGTAGTGTTTAAATTTTACAGCCTGCACTGTCAAGTAAAGAGGCAATTTCAGGTTTTGTTGTTTTTAGCAGTTTTTAAGATAGATTAGATGATCGATCGATCGATATATAGATAGATAGATAGACAGACAGACAGACAGACAGACATAGATATCAATGGAAAGGATTGTATAGTTTGAATAAGGATGACAGAATTGCCAAACTGAAATTTGATAGAATAATTTGGCTCAATCTCAAACTGTCAAGGATCAATGAAGTAAATGTACGGCACATTGATTAAACTCATAATTAAAGATTCATTGATTCTCTCTAATAATTAATAGTCATATTATCAAATTTCCATTGAAATTCATTGCTTGTGGCTTTTGTAAATTTTTTTCAATATATGTATATTATATATACATTTTTTTTTCAAAATCAGCTATTACTTCCAGGAAAGCAAAATGGTTATTTTCAAGCTTTCAGAAAGCAGCCATAAAATCACTTTTGGTAAAATACATGATTAGAAACAACTTAATAATTCAAGAATTTTAAATGGATAATTTTGTAACAGAAAACAAAATTGGAGATCCCAATCATTTTGGTACTTAGTTTAATGTTGGTGGATGAGCGTATTTTATAAGGTTTAACATGGAAATAGATTACTACTGCCATCTGCTGGCACTATAACCACATGATCACAATTTGAGGGTGCTTTTTTTCAAACAAAAACAAAAAAACCATACATTGTGGAAGACAAGATTATTCTATAAACAATCAATCAAGTATTGAATATTTATTGTAAAACAATCATTGAATTTTATTCTTTATTCTTATAAGACCTTTACAAAAATCCATTAGGCTTGATAAGCAATAACATTCGTTTTATGTGCGCTTTATATGAACAGAAACACTACTTGTTATGACTTCTTAAATACAGTGCACATGATGGATCTACTTGTGACTGAAACCAATATTAGAACAGCTTCAAAGAGAACACACCCAAAATGTTTTCAGGGCTCTGAGGAAAATGAGCCTGTACTGTACCACCGCACGCAGCCAAGAAAGTGACAGGTAGCTTTCCACCATATAATAAAGCTGATGGAATGGATAACAGCTCTGACAGCATTAATCCATCTTTCTGCTGTGGGGGCTTTCATCAGAGATGAATAATACCCGCCCTCCATCCCCCAACTTGCCTTGTCATCTTGCTGTGCTTCTCTTTACTTTCTTCCCCCTACTATTGTTCTCCTTTATAACCAGTTGTTGCTGATGCTTATTCCTTCTCTTCCTCATATCTGGGCACCATGTCATCAGCTGGTTCATAGACTCCCTGCGTGCGATGGCAGCTGAGCCATTTCTGAGCTCTGCACTGAAGTTTTCAAGCTATGCTCCAGGGTGCTGCCTGGTCCCTTAGGTCCAAATTCTCGCTGCAGTTGAGTAAACGGGGGAATGAATATGGCTTCAAAGCATTACCCTTCTGATCAGATTGTGCTATTCTTCATGCTTCTGGAGCTCTTCACTTCCTTTTTTCAACCAACTCATTTCTTCAAGGATGAACATGATAACTAACTTCCCCATGACAGCCTGAAAGCACCAATATAATTGACAGTTCAAAACCAAAATAATTTATTTGAAGTCACTTCTTGTAAGAAAAGAATTTTTTTTGTTTTGTTTGGGTCACATTCAACCAGAAATTTTACCGAATTTAAATTTCTTTCCCCACTGCCTGACCAAAGTTCACAGAGCTCTTACACTAATGTAGAGAGGAATGAATGTCTGAGAAATCAGCCTAGACATGAGCTTTGAAGCATGAAATCCCTTCAGTTAATTCACTTGGTGGTCCTCTTTTAAAGTTTCACAGGTCTGTTGCAGTCGTAACTAAGCCAATTTCCTGACAGAGAAAAGGACAGAATGTTCTTCTATCCCTATAAATAGATTAGTTGACAGAGTCCAAGTACAGGGGCAAATCAAAGGGGGAGACACTTGAAGAATGCTGTAATTCAACAGGCCCCCAACAGCTAGCACAGGGTATGTTCCCCATTAAAGCAAACCTCAAATTTTTAACACAATTCTTACAAAAGGAAAATTATCTTTGAGAGGAAGTCAACTTGAAGAAAGATTATAGTAAAACCAAGAAGTCAACATCGTGAGAGTAAGAAATCCTGATGAACTTTCATTTTAATAAGCATAATCAAACAATAGAATTAAAGGTTTATGCAGCATCTACTATGTGTCAGGTATAACTCTAATCTTTTCACATGGATCAACTTAATTAGTTCTTAAAATAATACTGTCATCTCCATAGAACATGTAAAGAATCACAGCATGAGATTTGGAAACAAAGTCATAAAACTAATGAAGAATGGATTCCAGGTTCCAATCTTGTGAAATGGGCTTTAATGGTCTGTTGTGGCTCTGAGTATTATTTTTATATGAATGTCTGGATTCTCTCCTCTCTCTTTCTCTCTTTCTTTCTCTCTCTCTTTCTCCCTCTCTCTCTCCCCACTTCTCTCTCTCTGTATGTACCTCCCCCTCCAACTCTCCCTTTTCATATGTTTAACTATTATAATACATGAATAAGCACCAATTTCCCCATTTTTTTGTAGATAGAATAACCAAAGTTGCTAAGGTCAATTGTCAGATGATGTATATTTAATTTTCTTGTTATTCCCTCCATATTTTCATGCATCCCAGTATGTTAGGGCCATAAATTTTCCCATTTAAATCTTCTGTTGCTGGGCTGTGACTTTCTGACAGCCTCTCCTCTCCTCCCTCTGATTTTACAATTAAATAAAGCTCATGGTTTCCCTGGGTTACTCTCACCAAAGACTGAACACATCAGAGATTTTAGTGTGGGCACTTTCTGTGGTGAAATAGGACTACTGGACTGAGACACTTGAAAAGCCCCAGGAACTTGGTTGAAACCTTCTAAGAATATTGGCACATCCCATTCAGTTCCAGCCTTCCTTTTCTCCTTCTACAAGTGTTCTGGGGTTGTCCTTCCTATTTTAGTCCCACTTCAAACACTCATACATACTCTTCATATATATTTTTCTAATAAAACTTTGCATGTTAGGTTTCCTCATAAAATTCAAGTAATATCTTCAGACCACAATAATGGACACATATCAAAACTGCAGACATGGATTCTAGGGACCAGACTTATAGTACAATTGGAAGGGCTGTGGAAGTTGCATGTGGATGACCTAGGTTTGATCCATAGCACCCCAAATGACCAACCAAGAATGTTCCAGAAGTTATTTCTGGTTGTATAGCAAGAAGTAAGAGGAGTAAGCCTTGAGAACATTGGTGTAACTCATCAAAATGTATATGCATTTGACTGGATGCATAAACAAATTGTTATCTATATTTTAGACATGCCAGTTTTATTTAACTATTCAGTTATTTTAGTTTTATTTAGCTAGATAAATTATGTGTGAAAAATAAAATACAGAATAGAGCAATATACAAATGAAAGAACAGAAATCATTGAGATGTGAGATTCAATGGTCACTACACATAAAACAAAATCTGGAGAGTCTCCAGAATAAAAATTAACCAAGAATATAATATAGAGGATTAAGATCACTAACAAACCAGGGTGTCTCAAAAATTGAATGTATCAGGACTCTACCAGAGAACTTTGCATCTTTATATTAATTTATCATGATTACTATGTAATATTTTAATAAGGCATCAAATCACACTAAAATTGTTTCTCAAATGAAAAATATTAGTTCTTCCATTTTACATATCTCCGTATCTTATAAGCTTATTTAAATCAGAACTAGAAATATAGCTTCATGTTATTTTATGATTTAATATGATCTTAATATTTAACTATTCCCACTTATCTCTTAAAACATTTTCTCTTCCCCTATGTTATACCCTTTGTCAATGGACACACTGAAATATTCTTTCAGGACTATCCATGAATTTGCACGGAACTATTCTGTGAGCAATTCTGTTTAATGTGGTGCCAATTTCACCCCCCTAATTCTAGGTTGCTTAGCACCTTGGGGAGAGACCAACACCAGAAAAATGTCTTGTGAGGCATTAATATTGGATTGAGGAGTTATATGTTCAGTCATGAGATATGATTCTGCCATGTTAAATATCAATTGTACCATGACTATATCAATTGAACAAGACCATTGAATATACAAAGCAGTTAAAAATCAATATTTATCAACTAATACAATTGTACTTAGATAGGACACAATTTCACTAAATGTCACAAATATTATTATAGTACTGGTGTAATTTAGTGTTGGTCAGAACTAGGCCACTGTAACAAGAGAATTCTTTAGCATATTATTTGTCTTATTTTACAGCAATAAATCTTTGCATAAGTAATTGAAAACTAAAATTACATGGTACTAAAGAAAAATACAAGCTCAAGGACATAAAAAAATCTCACCTTCATTTAAAAAATCTAATTCACACTGTCTAAGCCTCTTTTTTCATTACTTGTATCACTTGTTTTCCTGTTGTTCAACAATTTGCTCCAGTGGGCACCAGTAACATTTCCATAAATCCTATGGAGTGCTAGTGTAGTCCCAGAGCATCTACTCGCTCCAGGAACACAAAGAGCCTCAGACTATTCCTTCAGGTCATGGGAATGAGGTCTATAATTGTTACTAATTTTTGGTATATCAAATATGACACAGGTAGCTTGCCAGACTCTACCATGGGGGTGGTATATTCTCAGTAGTAGGCTCTCGTCTCGTGCATTTATTGATCAACCATGTGGCTGCAAAGCAGCTGCGCGCAATGGGGGAGAGATTGGCTTCTTTCTCATGATTGCATAAATGTTCCTACAGATTATGACAATATAGTATAGAATAATAAACTATGCTAACAGTATGGTACACAGTATAAGATGCTATATTCAGGTAAAAGTATAGTACTATAGATTCTAAGTTATTATAAATCACATCAGTATATCCAGAATTATTAAGAAAGTGCTTTGTCAAGCTTAACAAAAAAAAAAATTAAAATCTTTTTTCAGAATTGGTAAAAACAAATCATGTTCACTAGGGTCAGAAATCAGTAATCAATTTGCAACCTATCCACTTTTGGAGTGTAAAGCCTAAATTATTTTGATTTAATGAATGAATTAAAATGCCATTTAAATTATATATATATATAATTTCATTAGCATTTACTTCTGTTATAAAATCAGTAATGTGAAGCATAATTACATACTTGAATTTATTTGCATGCAACTTTTAAAATCAAAATTTAGTTAATTTGTATTTACCTATGTATAACTACATATAATTGATGAAGTTATCCAGTTAAAAGATTTTAATTGATATAAATGTACACTTAAAATATCACTTGTATCACTTGTCTTCCCATTGATCATCGAATTGCTCAAGCAGCTGCCAGTAACATCACCATTCATTAGGAATGAGGTCCATTATTGTTACTGTTTTTGACATACCAAATGCACTAAGGGTAGCTTGCCAGGCTCTGCCGAAGCTCTGAGTTAATCCCAGGGGACCCAGTCTTTTCTGTGTCAGACCATCAACCATCCAGAGCCCACGGGGCAGATCCCTGGGTGTAGACAAGCCTGTCTCCTTTCTGCCACCTGCCGACACATCTGGGCACCACAGCCACATCTGCAACACCTTTAGGGGCAGGTGGCAGGACACTTACTATATGGCAAAAATAACTGATAAAATTTAATTGTTCTAAAACTAGAAAAGTGTTTTATTTTCTAAACATAAAATTTCAGGAAAAGAATATCTTTTATTTTAAGTGGAATGTTGGGAAAAATAAATAAGCATAATGGAAATTTTTCCTCTATCTAGATCTTTACTAATGCATTTACCCGTTTTACAAAATCATAAAAGATAAAATTGATAAATAAGAAATCTGTCAAAATTGATTCACATAAAATATTTATCACATTGTACTCAAGTATGCAATTTTTAAAGGAGTTCTTATGTTCAAATTCTCATTTCAACTCAGAAAAATCTATGAGATAAGTACTATAATTTACATTTAATGTGATACATATAGATAGAGCACAAGAGAGTTTTCCCCAAGGTCATCTAGGAATATTGAGTCATCTAGAGAACTTAAATTTAACTCCAGGTCTATCTGACTTCAGCAGTCCATCTCTAAGTCATTATATTCCATATTGACCAAAACTTACCAAATGCTCAAATTCATTCAACATGGAGCTGAATTTCAAAGAGAGGATTTACTATTCTGAAAGCATGTCTGATTTTTCAATGTGCTACAGAAAGCTTCCTGGAAAGATGCAGGAAAAATTCCAAATAAATTCATTTGCTACACCTTAGAAACATGCATTATCCTAGGTTATTAAAATTAGATCATTGGACATGGATGGACCTGGAAAGTATCATGCTGAGTGAAATTAGCCAGAGCCACAGGGAGAGGAACAGATACAGAATGATTTTTCTTATACATAAGATAGAAAGTAGCATAGTAGGGGATTAAGGATCCCCAAAGACAATAGAAACAAAGAACAGACAGACCTGGTCCTCTGTGTGAAGCTTGAGAGAGAAAATAATTCACATAGATAAAACCTTAGGGGTGAAAGTTTCAATCCATAATGAAGTCAGTGTGAAACATTTTGTTCCTATATTTTCTAAACATTGAATTTTGGACCATGGTTATAGATATGCATGATGAATACCTCCAGACTGATATTTTTCTCTAAAGAATTATGTTTAATTTTCTATTTTATTTAAGTAGTTCTATGGGATACCAAGATGTGTTGACATGTCATATCTATCGGGAGCTTCTGGGGTCCCCAACAGTATCAGGACAGAAGTGCTCTTCTACCTCCAAGGCCGCCAGGGGAACGATTGAAAGCTCACGAGTCCGGCACAGTTCCATAAAGGCTTTTAATAGCACAAAAGCTCTACTACCACAATCCAATATAATGAAAGAACTCTAGCTCTGGTCAGAACTTAGACCATACACGAGAACCCAAGTCTCCCACCAAAGAGAATCCTATCAGAAAGGAGTGCCACCTAAAAAAGAGTCCTACCAGAAAGGAGTCCTACCCAAAAAAGGGGCTAGTGCCTCAAGGATTCCCCTTATATACACCAAATTAATCCTAACTGTTGGCAGGGATGGTTCCTGTCAACAAAGAACCCTAAACAACTTCTAGATACAGGCATGTAAAATGGTGGAGCCACACCCTATTATAGGTATAAACAAAGGATTATGTCAAGGACTAATCCCTTCTTCTGAGATAATCTCTTGTGTAAAACACTGGAGAGAGGGGGCTGGTATAAAGTAATACATCTTAATTTCATGGGCTTCATGTAATTTAGATGATAACCACAAGTTTCTTCTTATTTATTATCTGCACCAGGGTGATTCTGAGTATCTCTGTATATTGAAAGGGTCACACTCTCCAGCTTGAGGGCAAAGTAGCACAATCCTTCCTATAATCTTAAGCAATAGTCTCAACATAGCCAGGGTGGTAGTCTCCTGGTAAATTCTAACTGTCCCATGCTGGGTGCAATGGGAATTAAAGAGGAGCTGTGCCCAATCTGAATAACTTAGACGTCTTAGTAGATGTATAATAATAAGTCAGAAGATACTCATTCAGAGTCAAGGTGGCTTCTGTAACTGACACACCCTCTATCAGTGTTTACATAGAAGAGAGTTCATTAGAATGAACCTTGGTTTAAGAACATGTAAATAGATTAAGCTACAGGTGGATAAAACTGTTTTATCCAAAGCTCTACTCAAAGCTCAAGCTAGCTATGTCTGGCATTCAACAATATCTCTAAGAATGGCATCTAATCAGCACCACAACTGCAAACCTACAACAATATTTTTCAGCTTACATGTCATTTATTGAGATTTTGGATTGTCATTTATGTCTTTAATTGGGGTGGAAACACTGGCAAAACTGTTGTTCATTTTCACCTATCATCCTCAGTAGAGTTTTCTTCTTATAAACTTTTCTGGCTTAAAATAGTCACTTAAAGACTAGTGCTTAGGTCACTTAGCTTTTGTTGGTGAAAAATTAAGCTTAGAATGAATTTCAAACTTGAAATGGTTCCCTGCCAGGAAAAAGCAAAATTCAAAGTCTTTGTAATGACACACCAAATCTCTGAGGCTCTTGATGGTTTTTAGTTTTACAGCCTCACTAACTTTTGATTCCACCCAGGCTGCATAACCACACAGACATTCTAACCACTTTTCAGTTCCTCTCATTTTTCTCCTTTTGTTTATTTCTTGACTTCCCTCTTTGCTTTGTCTGCTTATTTAAAACTTAATCAATTTTCCTTCCCAACTTAAATCATAAGTTTCCTCCCTTCTCAGTATGCCATAACATTCTAAGAAGTATTTTCCCATTTAGTATTGCTGTACATTGTTAATTTATTACCATTTCTCACAATTTATAATAATCGTATATGTATTTTTCTCTCTCCGTTATATGATCATGTTCACTTACAAACCCATGAACTTGACCTAAGCTCTAGCAAGACAAATACTGTATTGTGTTCTGTCTTGTAGTCTTTTTACTTTGCACAAAGCTTGTTGGTGTTACATGAAAAGCTTCTGACTATAAATACAGTACAACTCTTTTCAGTTAGAACTTACTCAACTCTATGCCATTTAACCTCTATGATCCTCAGTGTCCCAACTATAAGAAGTAGAAGTAGAAAATTGCTTAATTTAATATAAATGTAATGACATTTAATAATGAACATTAAATTAAATTAGTAAGTGGTTTGGTTCTTCAAAATTTGTTCATGTGAACTATTGTTTCATTTTAGTAAATAACCAAGATGCCTAATATCAAGATTCTGTATGTCATGTTTTAAAAAAAATTATACTGCATGAGAATAAATGAGTTATCTTAGTTTTAAAGATTAATTTATACAGGACAATCAAATTTGCTAAAAGACTGTTTTAGAAACAACAGCAATATATATATATATATATTTAAAAAGCTAGAACTATTAAAAGACACAATTGTATTTTTTTTCTAAACACTAATGAGAAATATATTAGGTGTTGCAGTTATACTTTTTCAGAGGATTTGTTTATACTCATCAAGTTTAAAATCTGACTACACTAATTTCATTAGCATCTTATTTTTTACATTGCTCACTTAATGTTATTCAAACACGCTATCTGAAATGAATCTCCTGAGATAATTTCCCCTTGAAAATGAACTTACTTTTATGTTTATTCAGGGGCTCAAGTGTGGGCATCGTAGATAGTTAATGGGTATGTAAAACTGCAATACATCTTGTGCTGAAGAAGAAATTTTTCCCTTACACTAGTGCTTCCATTTTATATTCACAGATACCTGTAATTTAAGGAGAATTTTATCAGATATTTGCTCCTTATTCAGTACTTCATGAAGAGCCAAACAGGAAGGGCACCCTGGTCTGGAATCCAAGAACTCCTGTGAATTCATTTCCTCATATCTGTACTGATTACACCAAGAAGAGGAATTTTTCATGTGCGTAATATAATTTGGAATTCATGAGTTGGAGAGGAACTAGATAACTTTACCTGTAATATGAGCATTTGCTTATGTGTGTAATCTCAACTAATGATACAGGCATGGCTGAGACTGGTGCTGCAGAACTTTTAGTTTGTCCAACATTAGCATAGCTTATGCTTTCAAGCAAAAGATCTTGGCACAAGCCCACTTTGGAAGAGATCAGAGAAAACTTAACCTTAACTCATGTAATGATTTGAGGGGTCGTACAATGTTACAAAGTCCTTTGATTTTCAAAAGTAGAGGACGTTTTTATTTAATATATAACTAAGATGATTTTCAATTAGTTGGGCAAGTCAGAGAACATCTCAGTAGAGATACCTTCACTTTCTTAGGTGATTCTACAACAGAGTGAGACTCTATGGCTTATTGATCTGTGGGTTTTCTGTTGAGATTCTACAGTCATTTTAACATTGATCTTGGTTTCCTTACACTACAATCAAATAGCGTTAGCGCTGTGCAACGAAAGCTGTATTCTGAAGTGAAGTTAGTTGGTTTACAAAATTGGAAGTCTCTTGCTACATACAGGTATCTTTCTTCATTTACATCTGAGAAGATAGTGAAATCCTTAATGTGTTTGTGATGGCTTTATATAAAATGGTATAATTTTAATTTTTTCTATATCTTATTCTTCAACATTTGGAGCAGCATTGATTTTTATTCTCTCTATGGTTTTAATATAGTACAAGCCAACATAACTTTATGTTGTAATTTAGCCTAAATATCTTCAAAAGAAGGGTCAATTGCCTTTGGGGACATTGGATTTTAGCACTGCATCTGTTATACAAATAGTCAAAGAGTAGAAAATGATATATAAGTTCAACACAGACATGGATCAAATCACTTTTTACAAGTTAACCTGTCTATACAAAACAAAAAAAAAGAACTAAAAATAAATGATATCTGGATCTTGATATAGGTAATTAAGATCTTTTCTTATAATGAAGCTTATATATATATATATATATATATATATATATATATTATGCTCCTCAAACTTTACTACCATTTAAACAGTTCAAACAGTAAACCCTCTTGTTGGGAGGTATGAATAGTAGAATGAGGTAGGATGATTTTTTTCAACGAATTTCCTTTTTCCATGACCAAAATTTGTGGCTGATGTAGATTAAATAGCTCTGCAATATAAAAATAACACTCTTATGTAGGGTATTGAGAAATATTTTCAAATGTAACTATTCTATTATGCTATTTATAGATATCACTTGTATCACTTGTATCACTTGTCTTTCTGTTATTCATCGATTTGCTTGAGTGGGTGCCAGTACATCTCCATCCATCCCTGTCGCCTGCTAGTATAGCTCAAGGGCCTCTGCTCACTCCAGGAATATGAAGAGCCTCAAACCATATATATATATATATATATATGTATATATATATATACACACACATAAAACATTCCCCAAAGGGGTCGAAGTGATAACACAGCTTGTAGGGTGTTTGCTTTACAAGCCACAGACCCGGGTTCGATCCCCAGCATCCCATATGGTCCCAAGAGCTCTGCTAGGAGTAATTCCTGAGTGAAGAGCCAGTAGTAAGCCCTGAGCCTTGCCAGGTGTGATCCAAATAACTAAAACAAAAAACAAAAAAAGTCCCCAAAGCCAGTCGACAAGCTCAGGTATTCACTGACCTTGCATGGGGCTGCACTATCTGTTCTGAAGGACATTCTCTCCCCTAAACCTCTGGTGATGTGCCTGAGCTGGAGTCTGACAACACAATACTGAAGAAACAGGGCTCAGCTCAGCCCAGTTCTTAGGTCAGCACAGTTTAAGGTACCACAGCACCCACGCCCAAGATGGCAGCCGTCACCTCCCTGGGCGAAGGTTCAGCTAAGGGCACAGAGGTCATCAATCCACTTCACTCTGGGTCCCAGAAAGAGAGAAACTGCTTAGAAACCCTCTCTGGGTTCAAGAGAAGGGGCAAGCCCAGGTCCATTCATGCATCTGACATTAATGAATCCTTGGGATCAGGGAGAAATCTCCATGGTTCTTTAGTCACATGCACAGGTATCAGCAGATAATGTCAGTATCATGCCTCCAGATGCCAGAGAGAGTCTGAATGATCCCAGGGAGAGTCGTTGCCAGAATGAAGCTATACAGATGACTGGCATGAAGCCATACTAGATGGCTGAAGGGCCATGCCAGGGGGTCAAACGTAGGGTCCCAGGTTCTACTTTTTGGAATATTTCCCTGAAGTCCCCAGACGTTGCTGTTTTAATATTTACTCTAACTGAAAATGAAGGGGTGGTGGCTTGGGCTTGAGGTGGTGTTCTCAGGAGCTACTTCTGGCACTGTGCTCAAGAATCAACCCTAGAGACTAGAGTGGTGGTACAGCAGGGATGCAAGATGCCCAGCACCAATACCTAGTATTGATCCCCAGCACCATCCCTGACATTCCTTCCTTGTTCCCATCTCCATTCTGAACTAGTGTATGCTGTTGTGTCATTCAGTCCCTAGCACATGCACACACACACACACACACACACACACACACACTCATAAAGTATATCACTTGTCACTTGTATCACTTGTCTCCCATTGTTCATCGATTTGCTTGCGAGTGCCAGTAACATCTCATTTACTGGGAATGAGGTTCATTATTGTTACTGTTTTTGGCATATCGAATATACCATGGGTAGTTTGCCAGGCTCAGATGTGGCTCTGGTTCTTCCCAGGGGCCCCGCCCACAAAGTATATATTATTTCAAAATAATTTCATGAGGGTAAGAGGGATAGAATAACTGGTAAAGCACTTGACCTGCTTGTGTCCACTGGTGTTCAGAGGCCACACCTGGCATGCCTGGGGGACCCTTTGTGGTGCTGGGATTTGACCAGGTTTACTAGGTAAGGACCTTTTATTTTAGTTTTGGGGGCCATAATCTGGAGGTGCTCAGGAGTTACTCTTGGCTCTGCATTCAGGAATTAGTCCTGGTGGTGCTCGGGGACTATATGGGATGCTGGGGATCAAACCCGGGTCAGCGTATCCAAGGCAAGCACTTTCCCCACTAATTGCTGCGGCCCTCATAGGTGAGAGCCTTAACCTCTGTGCTCGCTCAGGCCCTTCCATAAATTGCAGCTGCTTGTATTTGTTTGGGGGCCATACCCAGCTAATGCTCAGGATTTACTTCTGGCTCTGTGCTCAGGGGTCACTCCTAGCAGGCCCAAGGAGGACACTTGCAGTGTCAAAGATTAAACTTCGGGCCTCCTGCATGCAACGACTGTGTGCTCCTAACCCATCCAGGGACCCCTTCACTTGGTATCCACATATCCAATGTTACAAACATTTTAATTTTTATAAAGTATTCTTTGTCTTGTCTTTTTAAAAACAAGTATGTCCTGGGCTACTGTCACTATCACTATCACTATCTTCCCGTTCATCATCAATTTGCTCAAGTGGGCACCAGTAATATCTCCATATGTCCTGCCTCATGCTAGTAGAGCCAAAGGGCATCTGCTCGCTCCAGGAACATAAAGAGCCTCAAACCATTATATTAGGTCATGGGAATGACCTAATATAGTTGCTACTGGTATTTGACCTAATATAATTGTTACTGGTCATTCCCATGACCTAATATAATTGTTACTGGTATTTGGCATATCAAATACGACACGGGCAACTTGCCAGGCTTGCCATGCAGGTGGCATACTCTTGTAGTCACCTCTAAATACAGCATTTATTGATGAACCGTGCGGGCACAAGCGCCCGCCCAAGCTGGGCTGTAATAGGCTCGTCTGCTGGATGGAGTTCTGACAAGAGGGAGGTCCAGATGTGGAAAATGGTGGCCCTCATGGAGTGGGGGGCGGGTCGTCTGGCTTGTTGCGAGGCTCTGCTGGGGTGGCGGACCAGGGTTAGAACCCGCCATCCCTCCCGGGCGCCTCGTGAGCAGCTGGGCACAGGGAGAGCTGGTAGCAGCTCTGCCCATGTCTGTGAGTCTCTGGATCAGCATACGTGGGCCGGATTAAAAAAAAAAACTGCTGCAGGGTGGGTGTTGATGATCTGGGCTGTGAGAGGCTCGTCTGCTGGATGGAGTTCTGTGTGCACTGGGTCAGCCTTAAGTGTCAGGATGGCCGAGTGGTCTAAGGGCTACTGTAGCAAAAGAAATGATTAAACTGTTTGGCCCTGATGTCAGCCAAACTGCATAGCCTTTGAGCCCTGGCTTTGCCGTCCTCTGTTCTGCCTCTCTGTCTGCCCTTCTCAGCTGGGGCCCTTCTGTCTTCTCCCATTTCTTCTTTGTCAGCCCTGTTCCAGTGATCCTTGTCCTTGCCCCAGGGCCCTTATCATTTATAATGTGTTTGTGTGCTTATCCTCGCTTCTCTGTTCACTGTACTCTGCCTACCAAAAAAGGTATGTTTTCTTTATTCCCTTTTCTCAGGTGGTACTTAGCAATGCCATCTGCAAAGATGTCACAGAAATATACTCTGCCTTAATCAAGGTGGTTAAAGTCACTGAAGAAAATCGCATCATGTCCAAAGAAACCCATCCAATACTGTCTTGAGTCAGGAACAGAGGAGCTTTGCAACGCTCACCTGAAGTTAATGTAAAAGAGTTCTGAAGAATTCTGATCCCCCAAAATTCTTCTATTTGAATTTCTGACAACTCATAGGTAGTCCTTTGGCAAATTCAAAGGTCTGCCAAATTTGACTATGAGTCAAATTTTGCTTGTTTTGGGGCCACATCTGGTAGTGACTGTCCCTCTAGGTGTTAAAGGTGTGGCTGCAGTACTCAGATGCATCAGCAGGTGGCAGACAGGGAGACTGACTTGTCTACATCCAGGGCTCTGCCCTGTGGGTCCTGGTGGTTGATGGTCTGACATTGAAAAAGACTGGGCTCCCTGGGATTAACCCAGAGCCACAGCAGAGTCTGGTAAGCTTCCCATGGTGTATTTGATATGCCTAAAAAAATAACAATGATGGATCTCATTCCCAACTAATGGAGACATTACTGGCACCTGTTTGAGCAAATTGATGAACAGTGGAAAGACAAGTGATACAAATGAAGTGATCTAGTGGTGCTCAGGGGTTCCCCCTGGCTCTGTGCTAAGGAATTAATCCTGGTAGTGCTGGGGGGACCATATAGTATGCTGGGAATCATGCAAGGCAAATACCCTCCTTGCTGTTATTTGTAGGTATATTTAAATAAGAGAAATAATACTTGATCTGAAAGTAAAAATATTTTCAATAATAGAATTTAACTTCTCTGACACTTTTACTAAAGTGTACATAATGATACTGTTTAAAGTGATTTTATGATTTTAAACACAGCATTTTAAAGTATAAATTCCCTTGTACCTTGAAGTCATTTGTAAATAAAACATGTTTTCAGTAATTCACTAGTACTCAGAATTATAGTTAGATAGATTTTGGATAAGATTTTGTTGGGGGGAAACATGAGCATTTTTTAATTGTAGTTTAAACAAACGGAAATATTCTCATTAAAACAAATTTACAGCTTTTATATGATAAACAATGTCTATGCTTCTACTGTTGCTAACATTTGCACTGATGTTCTCACTTTAAGCTGATATATCTCTTATATTAAAACTCTTCACAAATGTTTATGTGAACTAAACTTATCAAATTGCCTTTGCTAAAACAAATGAGACTTCTGTGACTCAATAAGGAAGACTCAGTTAATTTTTGATAAGCAATTATTTTAATTTAAATTAAATTAGAAAAAAAAGTTTTCTGAAGTTTACAAAGTATTGCTTCTAAAAGTCTAGGAAATATTTCCTCTTTTATGTGTTTTAGTATACAAATACAGATTGAAATAAAAAATATAAATAGGTGACAATAATCTTTTGAAGAGGCATAAATAAAGTCACAGAAATGCAAAAGCAAAATACTCTTGTCTACAAAATTTGCAATCTACTATGGAGCATGAGTTTAACAAATGGAATTAACATACTGTACAGCTAAAGCAAGGAGAAAATTTATGTCACTTGTCATAAGGAACGCATTTATGGAAGAGGAAAATTCTATTCTATACAAAATTCACCTCAAGCATCTCTTATGCTAATAGCATCGTCTGTTATCCGTTGTATAGTGAACATTTCTTCTGAGAAACTGATAGATAGATATATAGATAGACAGACAGAAAAGACAGACAGACAAAAAAGAAAGACAGAAAGACAGACAGAGAGACAAAAAGAAAGACAGAAAGATAGACAGACACACAGACCGACAGATAGACAGATAGACAGACAGACAGACAGACAGACAGAATAGATAGATAGACAGACAGACAGACAGACAGATAGATGATGGATGGATGGATG
>JAJIBD010008661.1:0-83995 GCA_021461705.1 Cryptotis parvus | reverse complement strand
CAGGAGTGATTCCTGAGTGCAGAGCCAGGAGTAACCCCTGAGCATCGCCGGGTGTGACCCAAAAAAGCAAAAACAAACAAATAAATAAATAAATAAATAAATAATCCCGATCATCTGTGGTATACAGAGCAATAAGACCAGGAAGTGGAAGGACTCAAACGACAGCAAAACATTCCCCGGATCACAGAACTGAGAATGCCAAGAGGAAGTGCGAGGTGAGGAGACGGTAACATACAGACACTGACCAAGGGTCTCAGACACTACAATACAGAAAGTTTTTAAATGCATTTTGCTGAAGCTGGGAGTGGAAGAGGAACTTGACACAGTGGTGGAGGGGATGCTGACATTCGTGCAGTGATGAAGCTGGAGCACAGGGAGTCTGAAACTATTAACTTGTAGTACTGTAAATCACAGTGCCTAAATTCAAGAAGAAAACAGAAGGGAAAAAAATACTCATTATGGGGCCAGGGAGGTGGCACACAACAGAGTACCTGCTCAGATGCATGAGACCTGGCTTTGGTCCCTAGAACCACATGGCCCCAGAAGGGGCCCTTTGGTCTCAGCACTGGTACAGGTGGCCCTGGAAATAAATAAGTAAAATATACACACAAACACACACATAACATGTATGTGTTAAAAACTTGGAAGAGATGTGTTAAAAAAGATAAACAACAAAAATGAATGCACAAAATAAACCAGAACCAAAGATGTGTCTGAGGAACAGAGGGCATGCGGCCTGGGTTAAATTCCCCACAACTCTGAGAGAGAGGTCAGAGAGACAGTACAGCCAAGTAAGAATTGCCAATCCGGGTTCAATCCCGATATCCTGCATGGTTCCCTGAGCACCGCCAGGAGTGATCCCTGAGTGCAGAGTTAGGAGTAACCCCTGACCATCACTGGGTAACCCCAATTGCTTTTTAAAAAAAGAACAAAAAAAAAAAAGTTCTTTACATTTGACTTTATATCTACACATGTGATCTATTCATGCAAGTTATATTTACCAAGTACCCACTGATCAACAAATACCATAATGAAAAAGCAGACCACGAAATGTTAAACTTCTTACCTCATTTGCTTCACTCTGTTGCTGTTCTTTCTTTTTTTCTTCTTTTCTCTCTCTTTTTCTCATTTGTAGTTGATCTGCTTGTTTGAGTCTTCCCAGTACTCCGACCTTTGCCTTTTCCAGGTTCAGAATCAGAACCACTACCACTATCCACTTGCAAAAGAGCAAAACGAGAAGCAGTAGTGGGAACAGAACTAAGGACTGCTGAAGCCATTGTCAAGATTCTTCAGAATTACTCCTGTGAGAGGAAGAGGGGGAAAATATATATATACTCAGTATAATTTGTTCTAGATCAGAAGTTTCCAGTTATTTGGCTTATATATATATAAAACAAAAAAATAGAAACCCCTTGGAAATGTACCTTCATAGCTGAAAAACAAAGAAAACGTTCCCCAATGACACCTGGACTTACTACTGCTCACCTGCATCAGTCAGCACGTTGGGAAGGGCAGAATCTTCAGCTGTGCTGCTCTAAACTGTAGAATAAATACATTTTTTCCTGCAATTGGACTTATTAATATTTGGATTCATCACTGTATCACTGTCATTGTCTTCCCGTTCATCATCAATTTGCTTGAGCGGGCACCAGTAACATCTCCAGATGTCCTGTCACATGCAAGTAGAGCCCAAGGGCACCTGCTTGCTCCAGGAACATAAAGAGCCTCAAACCATTCCATCAGGTCATGGGAATGAGATCTATAATTGTTACTGGTATTTGGCATATCAAATACGTCAGGGTAGCTTGCCAGGCTCTGCCGTGTGGGTAGCATACTCTTGTAGTCATCTCTAAATCCAGCATTTATTGATGAACCGCGCAGCCGCTTGAGCCGGGCTGTGATAGGCTGGTCTGCTGGGTGGAGTTCTGATGAGGGGAAGTCCAGATGTGGAAAATGGAGGCCCTCATGGAGTGAGGGGGTCGTCTGACTTGTGGCAAGGCTCTGTTGGGGTGGTGGGCCAGGGCTAGAACCCACTATCCCTCTCGGGCGCCTTGTGAGCGGCTGGGCACAGTGAGAGCCAGTAGCAGCTCTGCCCCATGTCTGTGAGTCTCAAGACATGGGCAAGATAGTACAGCAGGTAAAGCCAAATGCCCTTCATGTGCCAAACGGAGAGCTTGACAGGACTGGAGAGACAGTATGGCAGGTAAGGAGTTGGCCTTATGTGTGCCTGACATCCAGTATGGTTCCCTAAGCAGCACCAGGAGTGATTCCTGAGTGCAGAGGCAGGACTAACGATTGATCATCGCCAGGTGAGACCCCCAAACTTAAAACAATCCAAGGTTAGACCTCCAGCATCCCATATGGTCCCCTGAGCCCTGCCAACACCCACCTGCAGTGATAAGTAATGAGCTAGGGGTAAGCACTGGGCACTACTGGGTAGGCCCCAAAACGAAACAAAGTCAACGAAATATTTTCCAAAATATTTGATAGAGGAAAACACCTTATAGCACATATGCTTATAATGGTTAAGTACCTCTACTGTTTGCTGTACTATTAAATAATACATAAAATGTGGTGCCAAGGATTGAATATCAGCTGTATTCACCTTAACTCCTGTACTACCTGGCTTAATTATTTTTCAATCTTTAAATATTACAAATTAGCATTTTAAGAACTTAGTCCTACATATATCATTATTTTAATTAAACAAAATTATGCAAAATATAAAATCATTCCCAACCATCTACTATAAGATGATCCCAGTATAGTCATTTTTCCACATATAATTTTAAGAAACACGATTTTCCTCCCTTCTGGCTTAGGTCACACATCCATCTCTACCACATGAACAGTTCCATGCCACAGCTACTGAGTCTCTGCCTGCTGGTCCACCCTTCCAGATGAGATTAATCTGCTGCTGAGGTCACTAGCCCTATGTGGAACAGGAGGGAGACTCTCCCTCCCCTCCTGGCTAGCTTCCAAACTCAACCTCAATATTAACAGGCGAAAACCACCATTCCCACAAATTCCACAGTACTTACAGTTATATTTCCTGTCACTGAGAGAAGATGAGCAGTGAAGACGAGCTAAGAAGTACAAGAGTAACTTTCTCAACCTAATCCTTCAGAATCTCCAACAAGGTCTAACTATAAAGACTCACCCTCAGCACAGCAAGAACACCAGAAAACTAAGGAGGAAGATACAGAGGAATTCCATCAAGGGGCCTGAGCAACAGTACAGCTAGTAGGGCACTTAGTGCCTTGCACATGGCTGACCTGGGTTCGATCCCGAGTACCCCCTAGGGTCCCCCAAACAACACCAGGAGTAACCCATGAGCATCACCAGGTGTACCCCCAACCCCCACTGCCAAAGAAGCTCACCAAAACCAATGAACAACAACAGTAACATTAAAAACACAACAAATACCATACTGGCACCTTTGCCTTTTCCAGGTTCAGAATCGCTGAGAAATTTAACTTAGTGACACAATGGTAAGGATGTTTAAAGAGCTCAAAAAAAAAAAAAAAAAAAAACCAAGGGCCGGAGCAATAGTTCAGCAGGTAAGGCATTTGCCTTGCATGCAGCCAACCCAGGTTCGATCCCCAGCATTCCATATGGTCCCCCAAGCACTGCCAGGAGTAATTTCTGAGTGCAGAGCCAGGAGTAACCCCTGATCATCGTCAGGTGCGACCCAAAAAAGCAGAAAAAAAATCCAAAAAAAAAAAATGGCACAGGAAGTCAGTAAAACACAAGAAAGTTTGAGAGCTAAGATGAGAAAACTGCAAATAGAAATGACAGAAAATTATGACACGTGATATAAAAAAACTCATTAGAAAAAAAACTCATTAGAAGCTCTAAGCAGCAGAGTAACAATGACTAAAGACCAAATCTCTAAGAGGGAGCTGAAAAACAGAGAAGATGGAAAATAGTTTGAAAACAAGCTAACGGTACACCAGGAAATTATAAGATGAGCTCAAGAGAAACAACGTGAGAATCAGTAAAGTCCTTCAGGAAGGTGAATTTGCTGAAGAAAATTAAAGAAATCACAGTTAAGAACTTTCCAGATTTGAGGAATACAGGCCACCAAATACAAGAGGCCCAATAAAGGGTCCTAGCCAAAAAAAAAAAAAAAAAAACCTCAATTAGAAAAACTCCAATACACACTTCAAGCTCAGAATGACAAAACTAAAGACAGATACAGATACTGAACACAAGCAAGATCAAAACAGGAACTTATACAAAAGAAAACCAGTAAGATTCAGAGTAGATCTATCAGAGACTCTTCTATAAGCCAGGAGAGAATCGAGGTATATGATACAAAATAAAACAGTAAAATGAATAAAATGAACACCACACCAAGAATCATCATTTAGATTTGAAGACACAATACAGAGATAACAGTTTAGGGAATTCATGACAGATAACAGTTTAGGGAATTCCAAGCTCTGAAACCAGTTTTGCAAAAAACATTAAGGGACAGGATATAAAGGACAGTTTATCCTGTCCTCTTCTTTAAAGGAGAGGATAAACTTTCCAGTGAGGCACTGAGCATGACACTCATTCAAGGTACTAATGGTTTTTTGTTGTTGTTGTTGTTTTGTGCTTTTTTGGGTCTCACCTGGCGACACTCAGGGGTTACTCATGGCTCTCTGCTCAGGAATCACTCCTGGCGGTGCACAGGGGACGATATGGGATGCCGGGGATCGAACCCAGGTTGGCCACATGCAAGGCAAACACCCTACCCGCTGTGCTATCGCTCTGGCCCCGAGGTACTAACGGTTGTAAACTACTGAATTAAAGTAGGTATGCTTCCTCCTAGCTTGCAAAGGAATTTTATACATTTTCAATTTCAAATTAAGATCTCATTTAATATTGAATGTTACATTAGGCTTTTAAACATCCACAGGGATTTTTATACCAATCTTTTAATTAATACACTTAAAAGTATCTATATTTTCTAATATAAAGCCAATCTTACATATTTTGACCATATTTAGCAAATTAACTCTAACAAGCAATATAAATTAGATTATTCAGTGTATGCTAGGCTAGGCTCAAAATGTGGCTGCAAAAATTCGAAATGATGGTCCAAATCCACATGTAACAACTCAGAAAAAGGTCATGACTTTATCAATACCATTCTAATATGTATGTTGCAATAATCAATATAATTAGTGCTGGCTAAGGGAGCAGGCATGGGGATGAGGAGTGAGTGGGAAATGAAGGTCTTTGGTGGTGGGAGTGGGGGGGGGCACACTGGTGATGGGACTGATATTGAATGATGAATGCCTGTAATAACTGTACTATGAAAAACTTTGTACTTAGTATATCACAGTATGTAAATAAAGTTTGAAAAAGGGCAATCTTCCCTTTAAGATAAAATAGTACTTTTATAAGCCTAGCCCTTAAATTTTAATCTCTTTATTCTTCTTAATAAAATTTACATTTGTAGGCTTTACCTGTTTTCATATAAGCTCTAAAATATAGTAACAAGAAATTATCCATAATCTTTTAATTTATATACCTCTTGGGGCCAGAATGAAAGAATAAAGGGCAGAGCTTTCCCGTGCATGTGGCCAACCTGGGTTCAATCCCTGGTATCACATAAGCTCTCTGAACACTGCCAGAAGTGATACTAAACCAAAATAATAAATAACTAAATCAAAAGGTTGGCGGTTATGGACCACTGAGTCCCACCAGCAGGAGTGATCAATGAGTGCAGAGCTAAGAGTAAGTTGTGAGCACTGCTGAGTATAACAAAAAAAAAATTTAAATATATATCACTGTCTTCCCATTGTTCATCGATTTGCTCGATTGGGCATTAGTAACATCTCCATTAGTCTTGTCACAAGCAAGTGTAACCCAAGGGCATCTGCTTGCTAGGGACAGGAAGAACACGAAACCATTCTTCAGGTCATGGACTGAGGTCCATAATTGTTACTAATTTTTGACATAACAAGTAAATAAAACACAGGTAGCTTGCCAGGCTCTGCCGGGTACATGGTATAGTCTCAGTAGAAGGCTCTCATCTCGAGCATTTACTGATGAAACTTAAAGGGGAAAGATCAGGATTTCTCTTGGATGGAGCTCTGAGGAACTATGGAGTCTGGATGTTGAGAATGACTGACTGCATGATGTGTGGGTTGCTCTGGCTTCTTGCTAGGCTTACTGGTATCAGTTAGAACCTGTCTAGAACTGTTTACTATGTATAAATGTGAAAGATCTTGGGAAGGACCTTATCCTAAAATCAGCATTCTCTAAGAATATCGAGCTGCGGGTCTGGCATGGGTGGGTCTCTCTCTCTTCCGGGGCAACTGGCATGGAGGCGGAGGAAAGGGCAAGGCCCAAAACTCCACTCTGAGTCCAGCCAGCATGGTCTCTCCCCGCACATGAGAGCAAAACCCTTGGAGCAGTGTTGGACTCAGCCAGGGGCCTGGCCGGAGCCCCTTACCAGGAGGTCAGCTCCATGGGTTGCTTCCACGTGGGGCCGGCCGAGCAGCGCAGCTGTGGGTCTGAAGTGGATCAGATATATGTTTTATATATTTAGTGGCATAAAACACTGCCATGAAAGCAGAAGCACTCAAATATAAAGGTCTATCAGTTTTCTTAATTATTACACTGAAATATGTCTTAATCATGAGGCACCAAAGAATTTGCAAAAGCTGTTTGTTTTTGTTTTGGGGTCACAATCAGTGTTGACAAGGCTCTGTATGCAGGAATCACTCCTGGTGGTGCTCAAGGATAGTGCACCAAGGATAGAATCCAAGTTAGCTGCAGATAAAACAAGCATACTTACCAACTCCATTATCTTTCTGGCCCTGTCATAAGCAGTGTAAAACTGTAGCTAAGCATATCTGACATTGCAAGGAATGTTTTGAAATTTAAACCAACAACTGACCCTTGAAAAAAGTAATATTTAATCTTTGAAATGAACAGAAAAGTTTTTAGGCACTGAGAAGCAAGTAGTTCAGCAGGAAGACACCAATAGGAATTTAACATCCTGCAGAAGCAAAACTATATGTAACCCCAAAATCACAGCAGAATGTATCTTGAACAGTAGGTATGTAGTAGACAAGTGTTTCTGGACAAAGTGAAAAATAAAAGATAGTATGATAACACTCCTGAAATTGCACGGAATAATAAACCCCCACGGATAGCTAAAGCTTTTCCTTGGGGAAAAGAAGATGGGAGGCATCACCTTTCCCAACCTCAAACTGTACTACAAAGCAGCAGTAATTAAAACAGCATGGTATTGGAATAAAAACAGACCTGTGATTCTATGGAATAGAGTTGAGTATCCTGACACCCACCCTCAAAGACATGATGAGTTAATCTTTGATAAAGGTGCAAAGAGTCCAAACTGGAGTAAGGAAAGCCTCTTCAACAAGTGGTGTTGGGAAAACTGGACAGCTACATGTAAAAAAAATGAATTTGGACCTGTGTCTAACACCTTGAACAAAAATCAGATCAAAATGGATTAAAGATCTCAATATCAGACCTGAATCAATAAAAGTACGTTGAAGAAAATATAGGAAAAACCCTCCAGACATTGAAGCTAAAGACATCTTCAAAGGTGAAACTCCATTAATGTTGGGGTGCTTCGCGGGGTCCCCGACAGTGCTGGGAAGCGAAGTTCCCTTCTACCTCCAAAGCCGGCGAGGAACGGATGAAAACTCAGGAATCCGATGCAGTTTTAAAAGGCTTTACTTATCACAGGTTCAGGCATACAAATCAGCAAAAAGAAAAACCCGATGCTTAGGATTCCAGGCTAGAACCCCAGCCACGTGTAGGCCAAGATGGCGACCACCACGTGTAAAAACTTCCAAAGGGAAATGCACGCTCACAAGGAGAGAGAGATCCCACAAGGAAGAAGAAGGGAAGCGAGAGCAGGAATCGGCTAGTTTATATCCCTGTAACTCAGACCTTCCTCCCACTGTTATGGAAAGCAGGGAGGGTCCAATGCCCTTAGGTAATCCCTCCCTGCATCTCACCTAGGGCCTTTACTGTGCTAAAGTTTTGAGCCGAAATCTGCTTAGGAATGCTTTTGTAGTGTAGAGAAGGGGGTTTCTGAGATGGCATGTCCTTGACCAACACCAACGCCAGTTAAATATTTCTCCAAGCCTTCACAAGTCTCCTCTACTTCATTGTAGTTTTATATTTTAGTTGCCTTTGAGTATATCAGGGAGCCATGCTTGTTTGCTTGGAAGCAAACAGCATTTCTCTCTGGTCTAATTACTTAGGGGTCCTACGTGGCCAGGCTAATATGCTGGTAAGATCTAGCTAGTCCCACGATGATTGTGGTAGCATGGGAGAATATTTATACCAGCTAGTACAGCATACATGGTCGGATAAACTGCCACATTTAGACTACCCCCTTATCTACGGAGTGATTTGCGGGAGGCAATCCAGAGCAGATGCAGCGGCCCTTAGGAGTCCTGCAACACATTAACAAAGCAACTAGAAGAAAAGATAAACATATGGGACTACATGAAACTAAAGAGCTTCTGCACTTGAAAAAACAGTGACCAAGACAGAAAGACAGTCCACAGAATGGGAAAGAATATTCACCCAATACCCATCTGATATCAGGCATATATTAATTAATATCCAGAATATAACCAGAATATCCAGAATATATCAGGCACATATCCAGAATATATCAGGCACATATCAGTTAATATCCAGAATATATCAGGCACATATAAGAAGAAAATAGCCAACCCCATTAAAAAATGGGGAGAGGGGATGAACAGAAACTTTGACAAGGAAGAAAATCAAATGGCCAAAAGGCATATGAAAAATGCTCATCATCACTAACCATCAGAGAGATGCAAATCAAAACAACAATGAAATATCACCTCACACCACAGAGACTGGCCCATATTCAAAAGAGTAAAAGCAACAAGTGCTGGCATGGATGTGGGGTAAAGGGAACTCTCATACATTGTTGGTGGGAATGTCGACTTGTACAGCCTTTCTGGAAAACAGTATGGACATTCCTCCAAAGACTAGAAATTGAGCTCCCTTTTGACCCAGCCATACCACTCCTGGGAATATACCCTGGGAAGCCAAAAACACACAGCGGAAACACAAGCTGCACTTTTATTTTTCATAGGAGCACTATTCACAATAGCCAGAACCTGGAAACAACCAGTATGCCCGAGAACTGATGACTGGATAAAGAAACTGTGGTACATCTACACAATGGAATACTATGCAGCTGTTAGGAAAAATGAAGTTATGAAATTTGCCTATAAATGGATGGACATGGAAAGGATCATGTTGAGTGAAATTAGTCAGAAGGAAAGAGAGAGACATAGAATGACTGCATTTATTTGCATGACATAAATGTATCAGGTGGTCTTACCAAAAGTGGAAATTATCCACAAATGTGAGGGAGTCAGAGGTTAGGTAAGACAGAGAAGGGAACATGTGTGAATAAATGTCGAAAGGGCTGATACCAACATAGAACTGAGCATTAAAGACAGGCAAAAAAAATGCACATGATGGCTTCCAAGTGTATGTAGTGCAACCCACAATGTGTAGGAGAAGGAAGGGAGAGAGAGGGAGAGAGAAAAGAGATAAAGAACCTGCCATTTGGGCAGGGTATGGGAGAGGGGAGGTAATTGGGGACATTGGTGGTGGGAAATGGGCACTGGTGGAGGGCAGGTGCTGGAACACTTACAAATATGAACAACGCTGTAATTGTATATCTCACGGTGGTACAATAAAATGTTTAATAAAAAAAAGAAATAAAAGAGGACAAAAAAGATAGTATGATAAAGTGGGAAACAAGCATAATAAACACTATTAAAGAACACTGTGAGTAAATGGCTTCAGCAATACAGAAATTTATGAAAAGATAGAATTGAAAGTGGAAAATGCTTAACAACAATGATTCCTTATTTGGTCATGGTAGGGGACCAAAAAAGGGAGAACAGGAGACTGGCAGTGGTTTACTTTAGACATTTTTTTTTTGCTTTCTGGGTCACACCCAGTGATGCTCAGGGGTTACTCCTGGCTCTGCACTCAGGAATTACTCCTGGCAGTGCTCGGGGACCATATTGGGATGCCGGGATCGAACCTAGGGTCGGCGCGTGCAAGGCAAACACCTTACCCACTGTGCTATCACTCCAGCCCCGGTTTACTTATACTTTTAATTGTATATATTAAAGAAAAAAATCCCCAGTTTACATTTCAGTGGGTAAGGAAGTAACTGAGCAAGAAGGCTCAATCATCTATTCCACAGGCCATCTGATAAACAGCAAACACATCAACTATAGAAAAAAATCTATGTACTACGTAAAGATGTATTAACCAGTATTTCCTAAGTAGAGAGTGGTGAATGTTACCATTATATATAAAAATAACCCCAATCTACAAATGTGCATACTGTTATACATAACACAAAGAAGGAATTTCCTTATACTTTTTTTCCCTTTCTACAGTTTTCACCATTTCCCCTATATATTCCATTCATGAGCATAAATATACTCCATTTATCTCCCATAAGGTAAGAAAGTGCATTTAAAAGGGAAATGTTAGGACTGGAGAGGTAGTTAACAGCAAGAAGTGCACCACTTACCTCGCATGCAGGCAACCCAGGTTCAATCTCTGGCATACATATGGTACCCAAGTCCCACCAGTAATTATCCCTGAGTGTAGAGGCAAGAGTAACAGGCTCTGAGCACCAGCAGGAGTGGACCCCACACCAAAATAGAAAGGAAAAGGATTACCTATATCTGAATTCATCAGTTAACAATAATATGGTCAACGCAATAATAATTCTTCTGCTGTGTTCCAAAGAAAGGGCTAATATAGGTCATAAATGATAGGATGCCTCTGGTTTATCATGTTACTAATGCAGAAGACAAAAGACAGACAGCAACCATAAAGACTTGTTATACTGCATGTTTTTAAGAGAACTTTACCTTCCTTAGCCAATTTTTCTAATTTGGAAGTTTCAGAATCCACGAATTCATAACTAACTCTTTCCTTTTAAGCTCTGTAAAGGGGCTAAATAAGCAGACCTTTGAAACATTACATCGTGTACAGATGCTTTTCTAAAGCACATGGCTAGGGACTCAGACATACGGGGAAGAGCTGCCATCCGCTTCTCCCCTAGCTCAGCTGACCATGAGGCTCCCAGGAGGCAAAATGGATTTTGGGTGTTGGCCCATCACCTCCCGTAGGGCCTCGGAAGCAACCGGATGAGACTTGCTCACCATAATGGCCAGCATTTTCACAGTCCGGACCCCACAGCTCATCAGATCCCACCCAAGAGAGATGCTGATCTCAAGACCAGCTCAGCAGAACAGCTGAGTTCAAGCCCAGGTAAGCGGCTCTCAGAGGCGGAAGTCACCGGCTGTTCCTGGAGATGGAGCTGGAGTCCCCATTCCCCTCTCTAACCTGTACTGGAGGCCTGGTGGCCCTGCCCACAAACTGCCTCAGGGCTCTTGGCCACCATGCAGAGACTCAAGACACACAGGGGATAGCTGCCATCCGGCTCTCCCCCAAGTTGCGCAGCCACAAGTGGCTGCTCGGTACATCAAACTAGAAGAAACAATCATGTTCTAGAATATATTACAATCCACAATGTGTAAGAAAGGGAAGTGAGGAGGAGAGAGAGGAGAGAGAGAGAGAGAGAGAGAGAGAGAGAGAGAGAGGAGAGAAAGAAAGGAGATAAAGAACCTGCCATGGAGGCAGGCTGGGGGAAGGGGAGGGTGGTGGGGACATTGTGATGGGAGATGGGCACGGGTGGAGGGATGGGTGTTGGAACACTGTAGAACCAAAACTCAAACATGAACATCTTATAATTGTATATCTAACAGTGGTATGATAAAATATTTTAAAAAAATAAATAAATAAATAAAAAATAAAAATATATAGCACATGACTAGGGCTAGAAAGATTAGTTTCTGCATCTACTTCAATGGTCACAACTAAGAGATGTCAGAGCAGAATCTATAGTGTTCACCTCCCTTCTTCTGTTAGATCTCCTATTTCACCCCCCCACACACTGCTTAAAACCTCCCATTTATAAACACAAAGAGCATGACCTTAACTAGGGTACACCAAGCAAAAACACGTAAGTAGTAAATAATCTGGACAAAACTATTTACTGTTGGGTTGAGCCCTCTACAATCTTGACTAGCACCCCATTAAAGGCAGGAATTCAGAGGACCCCCCACACCATGAGGGTGCCATTTTCCACATCCGGACTCCCCTCTTGTTAGAACTCCACCCAGCAGAAGAGCTGATCACAGCCCAGCTCGCACAGCTGCTCGCGGTCGCGCAGTTCATCAATAAATGCTGGAGATCAGAGAATACTATAAGAGTATCCCACCCACACGGCAGGGCCTGGCAAGCTACCCGTGTCGTATTTGATATGCCAAATACCAGTAACAATTATAGACCTCATTCCCATGACCTAATGGAATGGTTTTGCGGCTCTTTAAGTTCCTGGAGCAGGCAGATGCCCTTGGGCTCTACTAGCATGTGACAGGACATCTGGAGATGTTACTGGTGCCCGCTTGAGCAAATCAATGATGAACGGGAAGACAAGTGAAGTGAAGTGATTCCTAAAAAATAACACAAGACCTGGAACACGGAAGATAAGTTTACTCCGTTTGCCTCTTAATTCACCAAGTACATGACTGAAGAGAAAGGATGGGAGATGAACATCCAGTGTACCATACAGAACATCTCCAGTTCCCATAAAATAAATGAGTTAACAAGAATCATTAATAAGTTCAAAGTTGTTTCACTACAAATGCTATTTTATTAATTTCTCATCATAACTAACTTTGTATAGGAAACATAATTAGCTACATCTTTCTTAATTAGTGTATATCAGTATTTAAGTCAACAAATTCTAAAATGAATAGCCCAAACAGCAAGCAGCTGATTTTTAACTGGTTAGTATCCTGAACTCCTCCACTCAAGACCTGAGGTCCATTGCTACTGTGACCTCATCTCTTCCTCTGACCCTTCTAGAGTTAAGGAAGGTGGTAATGGTAGCCAGATCCCCCATCCAGAGAACTACAAATAGAGTACGGCAAAGCTGTCACACATATACAATTCTCAATCAAGAGCAACCACATATGCTATCCCTTTTTAAAAAATGACTAAAAGTCATGGTTGGGGTTTTTTTGAGAGATACTTTTTAGAATCAAAGTGACACTGCATGTGACAGTACACAGGTTTCAGGTCAACAGGCATGTTTCATTAACACTCTCAACCATTTTGCCTGATCAAATAAAAAGACAACACAAAATAGATGCCAATTATGTGGGGCCTCCCTGCAACATAACTTAGGTTTGTCACTTGTATCACTTGTCTTGCTGTTGTTCATCGATTTGCTCCAGCGTCACCAGTAATATTTCCATATGTCCCTGTCTTGTGGTAGTGTAGCCAAGGGCATCTGCTCGCTCCAGGAACATGAAGAGCCTCAAACCATTCCATCAGGTCATGGGAATGAGGCATATAATTGTTACTGGTCTTTGGCATATCAAATACAACACAAGTAGCTTGCCAGGCTCTGCCATGCGGGTGGGATACTTAGGTTTGTAGTAAACAAAAACCTAAAGAGTGCTTAAAATGAAAACAGCATGTTAGGGTTTTAACATGCAGTGAAATTTTGAAAAATATATTATTTTGCGCTCCGTCCAGTAGAAAAGCTGATCTTTCCTTGTCTACAAGATACTACAAGAGTATCCCACCCACACGGCTGAGCCTGGCAAGCTACCCGTGTCATATTTGATATGCCAAAAACCAGTAACAATTATAGACCTCATTCCCATGACCTGAAGTAGAGTTTGAGGCTCTTCATGTTCCTGGAGGGAGCAGATGCCCTTGGGCTACACTGATACAGGATGTATGGAGATGTTACTGGTGCCTGCTGGAGCAAATCAATGAACAATGGGAAGACAAGTGATACAAGTGATATTATTTTGCATCCCTTTCCTCAAATAACAGGGTCTTTCACTTTGGCTTCTTGTAAATTAAGGTTCACTGCCAACAAGTGTCAGGAGCATCCCGAACTTTGCTCCCAACGTGCTTAATGCACACACACCACAGAAATTTTGTATTTTCTTCCCAGTCAGAAGCCCCACCATTCACTCCAATTCTAAGCAAAACTAGAAGCAGGCGCTCAGGGCCACGTCCTCTATAGAGAGAGACCCATGTTTTCTTGTCTCCATGTTCTTTTCGGGCAAATTCTAGAGTCTTACTAGTACTCAGAGTGAAGCCACTAAAAGTTGCTTTTTGGGTTTTTTTTTTTTTTTTTTTTTGCAGTAATTTAAGACTATTAACATGGTCCTCGAGGGCCACTGGAATGAACTACCTAACGCTGTGGACTTGTTGAGGACCAGACCCTAGAGCTCCATCAAGATTTTCAGCATTTCGGTTTCCCCACATCTCTCCACACCTCCGAGTGCCGAAAGTGCCCCTGTGAGCTGAAGCCCGCGGATACAACCGCGCTAAGAAAAAAGGCGAGGCTGAAGCGTCGCCCAAGTTCCCCGGGAAGTCAACTCGGCCAGAACCTGCCTCAGGAGGAGGTTCCGCAAACCTTGTGGCGAGGGAACGCGCTCAGCCCCTCGCGGGTCCGGGTGGCGCCCCCCAGAGCAGCGGCGCTCACTCCCCTCAGCCCGACGCGCCTCAGACGCTCCGCGCAGCGCCAGCTCCGCGTCGAGCCTCGTGCGGGAAACAGGCAACTTTCACCCACGGCTCCCAAACTTACTCGCACAAAGTACCGGGGCAGAGGCCCGCGCAGGGCGCCGCCGAACTCGAGCGCAGACAGACACGGCTTCGGAACCTGAGGAGGGAAACAGCCCGTCAGCTCGGAGCTCCCGAGCGTCCAGGGCGCCCCGAGACGGAGCGCCGGCACCTGTCACTCGGCGCCCTGGCGGTCGGGGGGCGGAGCGGCACGGCCCGACCACGACGCCGGCGGGTTTCTGGGCACCGCAGAGCAGCGGTCCCGCGGCCCTGGCCGAGGAGCGGCCTCCCGCGCCCGGTGCCCGGCGACTCCGGCAGGCGCGGCCCGCGGCGTCAAACGAGGGGGCCAGCGCCGAGCCCGGGGAACAGTGAAGTGCGCGGCCGAGTCGGCCAGGCGGGCCCGCCCTCCGCGTACTCACCGGGCCTCCCCGCCGCCGGCGCGGCCCTCGCCTCCCGCCTCCCCCAGCCGCCGCCGCCGCCGCTCCGCGGCTCTCGGGGCCGCCGCACTGGGCGTTGGGACTGGGCTGGGTCAAGTGCCGGGGCACGGGGAGTGCGCGAACTCGCGCCGCCGGGGAGTCTCGAGGAGCGGCCTCGTCAGCGGGCGCCCGCACTAACGGGCCTGTGCGCGCCGGGCCGGGGCCGAGCGTGGCGCGGACGGAGGCTGCGGGCGGCGGGGCGGGGCGGGGAGACGCGGCGGCGGGTACGGGACGGGAGGGGAGGCCCGGCCGGGGGCGGCGTGAGCGCGGGGCGGGGCCTGCGTGGCCGCCGCGCCGCTCGGGTTTGTTTATTTTTTCGGTTGGCGGCGGCTGCGGCGCGTGGGGAGCGCTTCGCCCTGACGTGCGCCGGGACTTAGGCGAGCCGAGCATAACCACCTGCCCGAGAAGGGGAGCTACGGGGGCCGGGCAGGGTCCAAACGGCTCAGGAGGCGGCGGCGCCGCGGCTGCGGAGGTTAGCGCGGAGACCGGCCTGTGCTTTCCCGGCTGCGCTCGGGCGCCGCAGCTCCCCTGCTGTGCCCCGGCCGCCTCCGAGCCTCACCTGCCCGCGCAGTGGGTCGGGCGTCGGCTCCGCGGGCTCTCGGTCCGTGAAGGAGTCGCGCTGTGGAACTGTGGCCCGGACCGAAGATCCGCTGCGGCCTGCCTCTGCTGCTCCGCCGCGGCCACCTCGTCCGCTGGGGCCCCGGCTCCGCGCGCTGTCTGCGACCCCCCGAGACTCCCCAGAACCTCCCAGCCTGCAAGGACGGAGTCTGAAGGGCTGCGGCTAATCTCTCTCTCTCTCTCTCTCTCTCTCTCTCTCTCTCTCTCTCTCTCTCTCTCTCTCTCTCTCTCTCTCTCTCTCTCTCCTCTCTCCCCTCTCTCTCCTCTCCCCCCTCTCTCCCCCCCCCCCCCCCTCCCTCCCTTCTCCATCCTTTCCTCCCCTCCCTCCCTCTCTCTGTCCTTCTCTTTCTTTTCTTTTTTCGTCTTTTTTTTGTTTTTTGAGGAAAAAGATTTTATTTGCAGGCTTTATAGGACTGGGAGAGAGAATGGGGCGCCTCCAAGGGCGGAAGGGGCCAGCACTTGCTCTCAACCAGCGCACAGACCCCAGAAAGTAAAATACTGCAGGTGCTAGTAAAACACTGCATTGTGTTCGGAGAGGAACAAAAGTTTCAAAAAACGGTGGTGAGGGCCTTGAGGAAATACCAAAGCAAAGCACGACAGAAGATCAGAGAAATGTTGGACATGAGGAGTGAGGAAGCGCCAGATCAGTGAGCATACGGGATGAGTCAGGTATCACTGTATCATACTGTCTTCCCATTGTTCATTGATCTGCTCGAGCTGGCACCAGTAACATCTCCATACGTCCTGTCACAAGCAAGTGTAGCCCAAGGGTATCTGCTTGCTCCAGGGACAGGAGGAGCCTCAAACCATTCCTCAGGTCATGGAATTGAGGTCCATAAGTGTTACTAGTTTTTGGCATAGCAAGTAAATAAAACACGGGTAGCTTGCCAGGCTCTGCCGTGTAGGTGGTATACTCTCAGTAGAAGGCTCTCATCTCGAGCATTTACTGATGAAACTTTAAAGGGAAAGATCAGGATTTCTCTTGGATGGAGCTCTGAGGAACTATGGAGTCTGGACGTTGAGAGTCAGGTAAAAAGGCTTTTCTTAAGAAGGCAGCATGAGAATACGTTATGAAGGTGAACCCATGAGAGCCCTTCCTAGGGAAAAGTCAACGGTGAAATTCACGGAAATGAAGCCTAGGGCTACTGCAGTGGGTGGTTCCATCCTCAGCCCTCCGGCAAGTGCTGAGAACCACCGGTTTGGGCCTCCAAACAAAACCTCCTGGAAATGTTGGCAAATAACAGAATCAGAGAACAAGTCTGGGAGTGTAAGAATTTGTATTTGTTTTCACTTTTCGTTGATTTTGAGGGAGTAGTTTGGCTTTTCTCAGGCCTCTGTGAGCAGAAATGGAAATTAAACACAGGGAAACTGACAGACCTGCAAATGTCACGTGAAAGGTAATGATGAAATTTAGTAGGAATTTTAAGATTTAGAAAGTGGGAATTTAGAATTTCTACTACATGGTTCAAAGATAATGTGGCAGATTCTACAAAATTTTGCAAATGATGAATTGCTTTGATTTTTTTTTTACTCCAGAATAAGTTTATTGCATCCTTAGTAAACCAGAAATAATGTAGAGGGATGGGAGTGATGATAGCACAGCAGGAAACGGTGTTTGCCTTGCACCTGGCAGACCCAGGTTTTATCATTTGCATGCCATATGGTCCCAAGAGCACCACCAGGAGTAATTCCTGAGAACAGCCAGGAGTATCCCCGAGTATAGCAGGGTGTGACACCAAAAATCAAAAAACAAAAGTAAAAAGAATGTAGAAACAATAATATTTGTGTGTCATTTTATTTTTTAACAAAGTTGTTTATAATTTTTTGCATTCAGAATTTCAACACCAATTCCACCACCATTGTACAGGAAAAAAAACCCTTCACGACAGTGAACCTAAAGGCATCTTCAAAGGTGAAACACCACTAACAAAGCAACTAGAAGAAAAGATAAACATATGGGACTATATGAAACTAAAAAGCTTCTGCACCTCAAAAGAAACTGACCAAGATACAAAGACAGACCACAGAATGGGAAAGAATGTTTACCCAATACCTATCCATCTGATAATATTTTGAGCTGTGAAGTCAGTTTATTTATATGGGACCTTTCTTCTTTCCTAATGAATGCTTGCAGAGCTATGAACTGTTCTCTTAACATTGCTTTCTCTATATCCCACAAGTTTTTATAGTTTGTGTCTTAATTTTCATTTGTTTCCAGGAATCCTTGTATTTCTTCTTTTATTTCTTCTATGACCCACTGGTTGTTCAACAGTGAGCTTCAAGTTTCTAGGTATTTGTCTTGACTCTGTTTTTGTGTATGGCTAAACTTCCATTTTCAGTGCATCATGGTCTGAAAAGATAGTTGACACAATTTATATCTTTTTGTTGAAATTTGTTTTATGACTCAGCATTTGATCTATCTTGGAGAATGTTCCATGTGTGCTGGAGAAAATGCGTATTCAGCTTTTTTTGGAATGAAAAACCCAGTATATATCTACCAGCCCTCTTCCATTTCTTCCTTCATTGCCAGTATTTCCTTAGTGAGTTTCAGTCTCATCGATCTATCAAGAGTTGATAGATATTAACTATGTCCTTATAGTATTTTCTATATTTCCTGCTATTTCTTCTATTTTTGTATTGATCTACCTTTTCCCTTCTCTATTTCTTTATTGAATCCTACAGGGTTTTTATAAGCATCTACTGCCTTTTTATCCTAATATTGCCTTTCTAACTAGTGATACTTATTAAAAGAAACAATTGTTTCCTAAAACTAATATCAAAATCTGCATAATTTTCATCTGTTAAGGCTTTGCTCTGATGAGTGTTGATCATCTGCTAATACATTTTAATTCATTTTACTTATCTTGTTCATGTAACTAAATTTTGTAGCTTTGTCCTAAAAAAAAAAAAGAGTTGATAGAGCAGTGTTGAAGTCTCCATCTACTATTGTGCTACTGTCAATGTCTTCTTTGCAGTCTATTAGCAGTTTTAAGTATTTTGCTGGCCCCTCATTGGGTGCATATATATATTTAGTAGTGTGATTTCTTCCTGATATACCTATCCCTCAATTATTAGGAATGCCTTCACTGTCCCTTCTGACCTTTTCAAGTCTGAAGTCTGTGTTGTCAGATACTAATATGGTTACCCTGGCCTTTTTGGAGTTGTTTGCTTGGAGAATTGTTTTCCAGCCTTTGATTTTGAGTCTGTGTGTGCTCTGATTGTTCAGATGTGTTTCTTGTAGGCAGCAGAATGTTGGATTCATTTTTTTAAATCCATTTTGCCACTCTGTGTCTCTTAATTGGTGCATTTAGGCCATTGACATTGAGAGAGATTATTGTCACGGATTTGGTGCCATCTTCCTGAATAAGGTTGTTGTGTTTTGGGGTTTTGTCTTCTTTTATAGTAGTTCCTTCAGTTCTTCTTTTAAAGTTGGTTTTGAGTCAATGGAGTTCTTGAGCTGTTGCTTATCCATGAAGTTGTGTATCTTTCCTTCAAATATGAATGTGAGTATAGCCAGGTAAGGAATTCTTGGTGAAGCTTTTATTTCATTGAGTCTTTTACAATATCCCACCATTGTCTTCAGGCTCGGAGTATTTCATCTGAAAAGTCTGCTGTGAATCTTAGAGATGCTCCTTTGTATGTGATTTTCTTTTTGATCTTGCTGCTTTCAGATTCTGTCTCTATCTATGGTTTTTGTCATTCTAATTTGGATGTTTCTTGGGGTGTTCTTATTTGGATTTCTTTTAGCTGGTGTCCTTCAGGCCTCCTGAATCTGGGAACAAACAATCTTTAATTCCGGGAATTTCTCAGCAATGATGGCTTTTATAGTTGATTCTTCATCAGGATTTTCTTCTTGCCCCTCTGGGACCACAATGATCCTTATGTTATTCCTTTGACTTCATCCCAATTATCTCTTATTGTCTGTTCATTAATTGTGAGTCTTTTTTCCATCTTCTGATGTTGTCTAGAGAGTCTCTGCATCTCGTCTTCGAAATCACTAATTCTTTCTTCAGCTGTTGTTACTCTGCTGTGAAGGCCGTCTAGTGAATTTTTTCATTTCACCTATCACATTTTTAATATCTGTCATTTGTTTGTTTTTTACTTGTATTTTACTCATTTCTGCTCTCATTTCCTCTTGTATTTTATTGACTGTGCTCCATGGCTTCTTTTATTTTATTTTATTTTATTTTATTTTATTTTTGCTTTTTTTGGGTCACACCCGGCAATGCTCAGGGGTTACTCCTGGCTCTGCACTCAGGAATCACTCCTGGCGGTGCTCAGGGGACCATATGGGACGCCGGGGGACCGAACCCGGGCCGGCACAGGCCTGCCGCGTGCAAGGCAAAATGCCCTACCCGCTGGGCTATTGCTCCGGCCCCTCCATGGCTTCTTTGCTCAAAGAAAGCTCCTTATGCATTCTTAACAGTTCTTTGAGGAATTCCTTCTCAGGAAGGTTATATAGCTCATCATAATTACTTGACTCATCTTGGTTAGTGACTTTACTAACGGAGCTTGGTGGAGTTCTGCGTTGCTTTACCATTACTACCTTGACAGTTGCAAATTGTGTGTTCCTTGTGGATGTAATGTATGGTTAGGGATGATTAGGTTGTTTATGGAGTTTTTGTGGTGTGTAAGGAATGTTGAATGCTATGTTACCAGGTACCTCTATGTAGATTGTTTGTAGTGTCCGCGGGTTTGAAATTTGGGGTGTGAGAAGTGAATTTCCCCCAGGTTTCTGGGTGGAACTGTCCCGGGAGCTATCCCAAACACACCTGAGGTGGTGGGAGCCTCCTCTGAAGGCTGCAGAGCCAGGTGGGGTCCCAATGCCGTGTGCTTCCCCTAGCTCTCCTGGTTCTCTCTCTGCTTTCTTTTTTTTTAAAAAAAAAAAAACTTTAAGCACTGTGATTTACAAAGTACTTCACAATACAGTTGTTAGATTCATTGTTCAACACCAATCCCACCACCAGTGTGCTCCCACCACCACCAATGAACGTCATTTTGCACCCCCCATCCCCATGCCTGCTCCCTTGGCCGACATTATATTGACCATTACAGCCCAAATATGGGAATGGTATTGATAAAGTCATGACTTTTTCTTCTGGGTTATGTGCGAATCTGGCCAATTTCTATTCTTGCATTCGCTTTCTGAGTTTCTAGGACATAGTGGGTTTCTGCTAGTCAGCCCTAAACCCACCACTTCTGCACCTACGGACAGATTAGTTACTTTCTACTTTATATCCCATTCAATGTGCTGTGCTACTAGTTTATCAGTATTGTAGTTTGAGATGTTGTGTTGCTGCAAATGCAGCCGTGTGCTCCAGGAATTCCAAAATCGTTAACGTGGTAATAAAGCTGGAGTTAAATTTTTAAATGGGTGGAGGCTTTGGGGCATAGACATGAGTGCTGGGCCTTCTGAAGAAGAGAGAGATGGGGGGGGTGTAGGGAGGTAGTATAACTTCATGAGAGCCTGGAGATTTCAGTCGAAAAATCAGCATACCTGCATTTTTCAACAGGCTAATTTCTGGATGGGGCTCATCAGAGCAGTAGAGTCCAGCCTTGAGCATGGTGATGATTGTGGAGTGTGGAAGTTTTCAGCTGCCAGGGCTCTGTTTGGGTGGGTGCAGGGATCACCCTCTAGGGTGCCCCAGAAGACACAGCCTGGTACAGAGTCTGGAGTTATCTCTGCCACTTGTTGATCTCTTTCAAGATTTATATATGAGTCTCTAGATCATGGCTGGTAGATGAGATTACTTGGTGCCTGAGGTGAATTGCTTTTGCCATAAGGGGATAGAATGAAAACAAATGAAAGACCATTTTAAGGGTTTGAAAATCTGACAGCCAAATGAAGGAAGACACTAAGCAGTTAGACATAAAGATTTTTGCAGTGAGGGAAGATGATTTAACTAGAAAATAGGTTGGGAAATCATCAGCCTCGTTTTGATAGCATGAGAGAAAGAAAACAAAACCTAAGATCAGATCTCTAAAGAGAGAAAATATCCTCTTTAGTACCTTTTAACCAGAGAGTTTCATCACTATCAACATCACCAGTCAGTTTGTAAAAAGATGGAATCTCTGCACACACCTCTGCTGAAACAGTACCTTCAATTGAATATTAACCTCAGACTTTTAGCACATTTGAGATCATCCTAACTGGAGAGATAGTACCTCAGGTCAGGTGCTTGTCTTGCACTTGGCTGACCCAGACTGACCCCTGCATCCTGTATGGTCCAAAAGTACCATGAGGAATGATTCCTGATTGCAGAGCCAGGTGTAAACCCTAAGAATCACCATTTGTGGCCTCAAAACCAAAATAAAAACTTGAGAACTTCTAACCTAGATGAGAGAAGACCACAAAGGAAACAGGTAAGAAAAGTCAGCAAAGAATGTGATGAAGTGGGGGTAGAATCAGAACCCTCAGCACAGGGAAAATTGGAATTTCAGAGAGGAAGGGATAGGAAGAAGTAAGGATCAATAAGCAAAACCAGAGGTTGAAATGCATATGGAAGGAAGGTATGTTTGCATTTTGTGAGCTGGTACTGTAATTGGGATATTGCTGTAACTGAATGAAGCTCGGAAAAGGCCCATGGTTGGGACATCTTAGAGATCTATTTCCTTCATTTTCCACACTTACATGGAGCATATAAAAGTAGTTTTGTGGATCTGAGTGAGGCACAGTTCCTTTCTATTTGTTTCTCTTTTCTCAGAGAAATAAGATCATTTTGGCAGCTTGCTAATTGCCCACCACACTTTATTATCTTTGTAGACATACAGACTATTTGCCTCAGTCACCCTTGGCTAGTAGTCATGGTCTATATACCAGTTACTGTTAATGGCCACTGTCATAGCATATTCCTCCTTGGTTCCTTTTATTTCTGCCAACAGAACTATACAGAAGATGAGTCTCTAGGGTTGATTTGAGCCACATAAAATAAATGGATAAAGCAGAGCTACCCAAAGCCCTGGAAAATCCATTACAAATTTTATTATGTAATACCTTATAATTGTATTATTATGTAACCTAAATTTCTTTTGAGTCAGAGCCACATTTTGGAGTCTGTTTAGCAGCAGTGTAGTTTAGCTGATGTCAGCCAAAAGTCATGAGTGGAGAGTTTGGAGGGAAGAGGGAGAGTGGAATAGAAATTCAAGAGTGTAGTGGGGATGGATAACTAGGAAAACAGGGTTCCAAGGGCCCACCTGAGTGGTCATACCTTTACAGTGGGACTCATAAGACCTACTCAGTTGTTCCTGTGTGAGAAATGTCTAAGCGGTTTTGGATTAACCTGACTTGATATTTGACTAGGCAAGTATGACCAGGGATGGGTTGGGGGGGGGGTGGTGGAGGCAGAGGTAGTGCAACAAAGTTGCTGGTGGAAGCAAATAAGGACTTGTAACCCCCCATGGTAAGAAGTAAGCAATGGCAGTAGGGCCAGATTAGGGAACACTAAAAGCATGGTAAAGACATAGATTTTTTTAATTATTATTATTGGGAGGAGGGGTTGGGGTCACATCAGGCTATAGTACCCTAACCGCTATTGTGAGTGACCCCCAAGCATTGTCTTATGTGATCCAAGAAGAAAAAAAACAGTATAGTCTATATGCTTATGAATTAGTTTTGTGGGGGAGCCATCCCAGTGGTGCTTGAGGGCTTCTCTCTGGCTCCTAATGGTGCTCTAGGGACCATGTGGTCCCAGGGATCAAACCTAGACCTTCGGCATGCAAAGACTATTCTGAATAGCACTCAACCCCAATAAGCCATCTCTCTATTCAAAAATAAATTTTCATGCCTATAAATGGATGGACAGAGGATCATGTTGAATGTTGAGTGAAATTAGCCAGAAGGAAAAAGACATATAGAATGACTATTTATTTGCATGACATATATATGTATATATATATATATATATATATATATATATATATATACACACACACACACACACACACACAACACACATACATAAATATTATGATACTAATATCCAAGGTCAGGCAAGACATGGATCAGGAGGTCTTGTCGAAGGTGGAATATACCACAAATGTGTGGGAGTCAGAGGTTAAGTAAGACAGAGAAGGGAACTGTGTGCTAATAATTGTCGAAAGTGATAATACCAGCCTAGAACTGAGCATTGAATAAAGGCAAAAAGATACACATGATAACCTCTAAATGTATATATTGCAATCCACAATGTATAAGAGAAGGAAGAGAGAAAGAGAAAAGAGATAAAGAACCTGCCATAGAGGCAGGCTAGGGAGAGGGGAGGGAATCAGAGACATTGGTGATGGGAAATGGGCACTAGTGGAGTGATGGTTGCTGGAACACTGTATGACCGAAACCCAAACATGAAAATCTTTGTAATTGTATATCTCTCAGTGGTATCACTGTATCACTGTCTTCCCGTTCATCTTCGATTTGCTCGAGCGGGCACCAGTAACATCTCCATATGACCTGTCTCATGCAAGTAGAGCCCAAGGGCACCTGCTTGCTCCAGGAACATAAAGAGCCTCAAAACCATTCCATCAGGTCATGGGAATGAGGTCTATAATTGTTACTGGTATCTGGCATATCAAATAGGACATGGGTAGCTTGCCAGGCTCTGCCGTGCGGGTAGCATACTCTTGTAGTCATCTCAAAATCCAGCATTTTTTGATGAACCTCGCAGCCACAAGGAGCCCGCGCAAGCCGGGCTGTGATAGGCTGGTCTGCTGGGTGGAGTTCTGACGAGGGGGAAGTCCGGATGTGGAAAATGGAGGTCCTCATGGAGTGGGGGGGTCGACTGGCTTGTTGTGAGGCTCTGCTGGGGTGGTGGGCCAGGGCTAGAACCTGCCCTCCCTCCCGGGCACCTCATGAGCGGCTGGGCACAGTGAGAGCCAGTAGCAGCTCTGCCCCATGTCTGCCTCAGTGGTATAATAAAATATTTAAAAATATCACTTGATCACTTGAAATTTAAAAAATAAATTTATAAAATTTTTAAATAATTTTTTATTTAAAAAATGAAAAATAAAATTTCAGTGATGTACACTTGTAAGTTAGTGTTACAATGCATGTTGCTTTCATTTAAAAAGTTAAAATGTGGGGAGCTGCCCACGGGCCAGCATCCAGGGTCTTGCAGATGGCTGAGGAGGCGGGAGCTCGGCTCGCGCCGGGCCTCAGCTGACCATGGAACCCCGAGGAGGGCAGATGGCCTTTGGGAGTGGGCCCGTCGCCTCCGGGGGTCCCGGAAGCAGCCGGATGGGACTCGTCCATCACACTGGCCACCATTTTCGTTGTCCGGACGCTGGGAAACTGCTGCACAACCAGAGGAACAGAGCAAAACCAGTTCGAGCCCAGGTTGCGCGGCCGCAAGCGGCCGCGAGGCCACTAGGGTAGTGAAACAGTGATGTCTTTTGGTGCACTGCATTCCACGAGGAGCAGGAAAGTTTGTTGGGAGGGAGAGATAGAGAGGAAGGAAATGACATATAGAGCCCGCCAGGTGGTTGGTGTGAGGGAGGGGGGAGGGAGACGAGACATTGGTGATGGGAGATGGGTTTGGGTGGGGGGGTGCGTGTTGGAACCCTGTGGAACCAGGACTCTGCATGAGCATCTTTCAATTAAAAAAAAAAAAGGTGGAATCTACCACGGACATGTGGGAATCAGAGGTTAGGTGAGACAGAGAAGGGAACAGTGTGCTAATATTTGTCAAAAGTTATAATGCCAGCCTAGAACTGAGCATTGAATATAGGAGAAAAGATATACATGATAATCTCAAAATGTATGTATTGCAACCCACAATGTGTAAGAGAAGAGAGAAAGAAAGAGAGAGAGAGAAGAGATAAAGAACTTGCCATGGAGGCAGGCTGGGGGGGGAATTGGGGACATTGGTGGTGGGAGATGGGCACTGGTGGAGGGATGGGTGCTGGAAGACTGTGTGACTGAAACCCAAACATGAACATCTTTGTAATTGTATATCACATGTTGGTGTAATAAAATATTTAAAAAAAAAACTCCAAAAAAAAAAAAAAGAATTTCTCATTGAAAAAAAAATAAAAAGTTAAAATGTGGGACTGGAGTGATTATATAGGTAGAGTGTTTATCTTGCATACAGATAAGCAGTTTTCAATCAACAGCAGTCCATATGGTCCCCTGGGGCAGACCAGGAGTGATCCCTGAGCACAGAGTTAGGAGTAAGCCCTGAAAATGCCCACTCAAAATAAATGTTTATTCACCATTAACAAAGCAACTAGAAGAAAAGATAAACATATGGGACTACATGAAACTAAAGAGCTTCTGCACCTCGAAAGAAACAGTGACCAAGATAGAAAGACAGTCCACTGAATGGGAAAGAATATTCATCCAATACCCATCTGATAAGGGGTTAATATCCAGGATATATCAGGCACTGGTACAGCTATATAAGAAGAAAACAGCCAACCCCATTAAAAAAATGGGGAGAAGAGATAAACAGAAACTTTGACAAGGAAGAAATTTGAATGGCCAAAAGGCATATGAAAAAAAATGCTCATCATCACTAATCATCAAAGAGATGCAAGTCAAAACAACAATGAGATATCACCTCACACCACAGAGAATGGCCCATATCCAAAAGGGTAAAAGCAACAAGTGCTGGCGTAGATGCGGGAAAGGGGGACTCTCATACATTGTTGGTGGGAATGTCGACTTGTACAACCTTTCTGGAAAACAATATGAACATTCCTCCAAAGACTAGAAATTGAGTCCTTTTTGACTCAGCCATACCACTCCTGGGAATATACCCTGGGAGAGCCAAAAACACACAGCGGAAACACAAGCCGCACTTTTATTTTCATAGCAGCACTATTCACAATAGCCAGAACCTGGAAACAACCAGTATGCCCGAGAACTGATGACTGGATAAAGAAACTGTGGTACATCTACACAATGGAATACTATGCAGCTGTTAGGAAAAATGAAGTTATGAAATTTGCCTATAAATGGATGGACATGGGAAGGATCATGTTGAGTGAAATTAGTCAGAAGGAAAGAGAGAGATATAGAATGGCTGCATTTATTTGCATGACATAAATATATCAGGTGGTCTTACCAAAAGTGGAAATTACCGCAAACGTGAGGGAGTCAGAGGTTAGATAAGACAGAGAAGGGAACATGTGTGAATAAATGTCGAAAGGGCTAATACCAACCTAAAACTGAACATTAAACACAGGCAAAAAATTGCACATGATGGTTTTTGAGTGTATGTAGTGCAACCCACAATGTGTAAGAGAAGGAAAAGAGAGAGAGGGAGAGAGAAAAGAGATAAAGAACCTGCCATTTAGGCAGGGTATGGGAGGGGGGAGGGAATTTTGGACATTGGTGGTGGGAAATGGGCACTGATGTAGGGCGGGGTGCTGGAACACTATGTGACTGAAACCTCTAAAGATGAGCAACGTTGTAATCTCATGGTGGTATAATAAAATGTTTAATTAAATAAATGGATGGATGGATGGATGGATGCATGGATGGCTGGATGGATGGATGGATGGATGGATGGATGGATGGATGGATGGATGGATAAAAAAGCAAATGAGACCACATTGAAATGAAAAATCTCTTTTTCATCAAGGGATCAAAGGGCACTAGCAACTGCGATGGTCCCAGTGCTGGAGCACCTGCACGGCAAGCCGAGGCTGCAAGTCTGACCGTGGGACCGTGCAGTTCCCTGAGCACCACTGAATGAGGGCATGGTGCTTCCCCCAGTCACAGCAGGGCAGAGTGGCACCTCCTCCTGGGCTGGCCAAACCTTCAGGTGCAGTATTGCCAGCAGTAACGCCCCCCAGTGCCTGAGCACCTCTTGGGTGTACCCTTACCCCAATATCACACTAAACAGTTGTCCGATAGGCTAGGAGAAAATATTTGCAAATCATCTGGTGAGGGATAAAATCTATACTCTGCAGAGAAGTCCTAAAATTCAAAAACAGGGCCAGAAGATGGTCCAGCAGGTAGGGCGTTTGTCTTGCACGTGGCCTGCTTGTGCCAGCCCGTGTTCGATCCCCGCATCCCATATGGTCCCCTGAGCACTGCCAGGAGTGATTCCTAAGTGCAGAGCCAGGAGAAACCCCTGAGCATTGCCGGGTGTGACCCAAAAAAGAAAAAAAAAACCCTCAAAAACAAAGAAATAATCTAGCCCAAAGAACCTGAAAAGACTGCTTTCTAAAGATCTATAAATGGAATACACCTATGGAAATATGCTCAACATCATTATTAAAATGCTATTCAGGGAGCCCGAGTGATAGCACAGCGGGTAGGGCATTTGCCTTGCACCTGGCCAACCCAGGTTCAATCCCCAGCAACCCATATGGTCCACTGAGCACAGCTAGGAGTAACCCCTGAGTGTCACTGGGTGTGACCCAAAAAGCAAATAAATAAATAAATAAATAAATAAATGTGCTATTCAAAAACTGAAAAAAAATATATTTGGATCCAGGCTGGGGGTGATGGGAGGGAATCTGGGGACATTGCTGGTGGGAAATGTGCACTGGTGGAGGGATGTGTGCTGAACACTGTATGACTGAAACCCAATCATGAACAGCTTTGTAACTATCTATCTCATGGTAATATAATAAAGTTTTTAAAAAATAAAAAAAATGGGTGCTGCAACACTGTTTGACCAAAACCCAAATATGAACTTTTAATTGTATATCTTTGTAATTTTAAAAATAAAAAATTAAATAAAAAGAAAAATAAATAAAAAAATGTTTATTGTGCTTGTACATGTTAAATCCTAAAGATAAGCAAACTTGTGGTCATACTTGATGTATCAAACATATTTTTGCCACTTAACTCAAGATACCACTCCCTTGAATATAGTCAAAGAGATACACACGAAACCCTCTAAATGTATGTATTGCAATTCACAATGTGTAAGAGAAGGAAGAGAGAGAGAGAGAGAGATAAAGAACCTGCCATAGAGGCAGGCTAGGGTAGTGGGGGGGGAATCTGGGACATTGGTGGTGGGAAATGGGCACTGGTGGAGGGATGGGTGCTGGGACACTGTATGACAGAAACCCAAACATGAACATCTTTGTATTTGTATATCTCAAGGTGGTATAATAAAATATTTTAAAAAATAAAAATATCCGGGAAAGACTCAATGTAGTAAACATCAGAACAAAGTATTTGTCCATATAATATTTTCTTCACATTAGAATATGCACCGGGAGATTCGAACTTCTTTAATATACTATTGCAGTCTAATAAAGTTCCCAGGTTCAGGAAGACTCTTCTATACTTCCAGAGGTAATTGTTTCAGGAGATGAAGAGTAGGTAGGATTGCTAGTGAATGGGGAGCCGGAAGGTCATAGAAAAACACAATTGGGAAAAGGCAAGGGATGTGTCTTGCTGAGCACAAAGAAAGCTCTCAATAATGGATGAGTGAAGGAATGGGTGTGTGACAGGAAGGTGGGGACAGATGAATGAATGAATGAATGGATGGATGGATGGATGGATGAAGGAATAGATGACTGAGTGATGAGATGAATGAATTAATAAATAAAAGAAAGGATGGGTGAAATAAAAAAAAAATACTGCTCCAAAATGCCAGTAGAGGAATTTAAAGAGTCATAAACCTATGCCTGGGGGATAAAGCAAAAGCTTTCCTGTGGGAAAAGCAATAGGCTTGGTGAGCGGCTGGTCGCGTCCTACATAGCTCCTAGGGCCTACTCGCCATGCAGGTGGCCACGCCTGCTGGACTCATGTCGGGCGCCCGCCGGTCCCCCGACAGTGCCGGGAAGCGAGTTCCCTTCTACCCTCCGCCGGCGAGGAACGGATGAAAACTCAGGAATCCGATGCAGTTTTAAAAGGCTTTACTTATCACAGGTTCAGGCATACAAATCAGCAAAAGGAAAAGCCCAGTGCTTAGGATTCCAGGCTAGAACCCCAGCCACGTGTAGGCCAAGATGGCGACCACCACGTGTAAAGGAGAAAAAGCTTCCAAGGGGAATGAGCGCCACAAGGAGAGATCCCACAAAGAAGAAGGCCAAAAGCCAAAAGCCAAAAAGCCGCAGGAGCCAAAAGCTGAAGGCTGAGGAACCAAAAGGCAAAAGGTGAAGGGGCCTCAAGTCAGCCCCTTATATACACCAAAGTAACCCAATCGGGAGGGTTGTCATGCCAACAAAGAACCCTAAACAGAGTGTAGTGCCACACCCTATTGTAGGTATAAACAAAGGTTACACCAAGGACTAATACCAAGATTATCTCTTATGTAAAACACTGGAGAGAGAGGGGGGCTGATATAAAGTAATACATCTTAACTTCATGAGCTTCATGTAATCTAGATGGTACCCACAAGGTCCTTATTATTATCTGCACCAGGGTGATTCTGAGTATCTTGTTCTCATGTACTGAAAGGGTCATACTCGCCTGCTTAGAGCAAACTAGTATGATCCTTCCTATAGTCTTCCTTTAGTCTCAGCGTAGCCAGGGTGGTAGTCTCCTGGTAAATTCTAACTGTCCCATGTTGGGTGCAGTGGGTATAAAGAGGAGCTGTGCCCAATCTAGAAAAACATAGAAGTCTTAGTAGATGTATAAGTCAGAAGTTATTCAATCAAGGGTGACTTCTGTAACTGCCACACCCTCTAGAAGTGTTTACATAGAAGAGAGATCTCATTAGAATGAACATTGGCTTAAATAAGATTAAGCTGGGAGTGAGCAAAACAACAAAAACTCCCAGATTAGCTAAACATGTCCTCCAACAGACTCAGAGCAAGGGTTGGGGGCCTCCACCCAGTCCCCAGCTTCCAGGCTCAGTGGGCGTGAGCCTGAGCTCCAGCCACCACAGCCAACCGCCGCAAGACAGAGACTCCAGATCCACGGCTGGACAGCTCGGCCTCATTCATGGTGAGCAGTCTTATGGAGTTCCTGGGGGAAAAGCAAAAGTCTAGGTCAGTGCCTGGTGGTGTCCTACATAGCTCCTAGGGCCTGCTAGCCATACAGGCGGCCACACCTTCTGGACTCGGAGCAAGGATTGGGGGCCTCCATCCAGTCCCCAGCCGCCGGACTCAGTGGGTGTGAGCCTGAACTTCAGTCACCACAGCCAACCGCTGCAAGACAGAGACTCCAGATCCAGAGGTGCGCAGCTCGGCCTCATGGTGAGCGGCCCTATGGAGTTCCTGGGGAAAAACAAAATGCTCGGCCAGCGGCTGGTCTTGTCCTACATAGCTCCTTGTGCCCGATCGCCATGCAGGCGGCCACACCTGCTAGACTCAAAGCAAGGATTGGGGGCCTCCACCCAGTCCCCAGCCTCCGGTCTCAGTGGATGTGAGCCTGAGCTCCAGCCACCACAGCTACCCCCAGCAACACAGAGACTCCAGATCCAGAGCTGCGCAGCTCGGCCTCATGGTGAGCGGCCCTATGGAGTTCCTGGGGAAAAGCAAAAGGCTCGGCCAGCACCTGGTCCTGTACTACATAGTTCCTAGGGACTGCTCGCCATGCAGGTGGTCATGCGTCCTGGACTCGGAGCAAGGATTTGGGGCCTCCACCCAGTCCCCAGCCTCCGGGCTCAGTGGGTGTGAGCTTGAACTCCAGCCACCACAGCCAACCACTGCAAGACAGAGACTCCAGATCCACGGCTACTCAGCTTGGCCTCATGGTGAACGGCCCTATGGCGTTCCTGGGGAAAAGCAAAAGGCTCAGCCAGCATCTGGTCTTGTCCTACATAGCTCCTAGGGTCTGCTCGCCATGCAGGCAGCCGTGCCTGCTGGATTCGAGCAAGGATTTGGGGCCTCCACCCAGTCCCCAGCCTCTGGGCTCAGTGGGTGTGAGCCTGAGCTCCAGCCATTGCTGCAAGACCATGGCTGCACAGGCCGCTGGCGGCTCTGCAGCTGCGGTTTAACCTTAGACTCAATGTATTTTAGCACCTGGTCCTTTTTAGGATCTTTCTCATTTGTACACTTCAACAATCACTCTATTTGCATCAAACTGGAGAGTTTATGGGGATTGAGGATTTATGAGAGACTCACACACACGGGGCAGGGATGCTACTTGCTCTCCCTGTGCCCAGCTAATCATGAGAGATCTGGGAGGGATGGTGAGTTCTAGCCCTAGCCCGCCACTCCAGGGATCCTCGCAAGAAGCCAGAGGAACCCCACACATGAGGGCCTTCATTTTCCACATCCGACTCTCCTCTTGTCAGAACTTCACCCAGCAGAAGAGCTGATTGCAACCCGGCTCGGCCTCGAGGTTCATCAATAAATGCTCGAGTCTTGAGGTGACTAGAAGGTTATCCCACCCGCACGTCAAAGCCTGGCAAGCTACCGGTGTCGTATTTGACTATGCCAAATACCAGTAACAATTTATAGACCTCATTTCCATGACTTGATGGAATGGTTTGAGGCTCTTTATGTTCCTGGAATGGGCAGATGCCCTTGGGCTATCTCGCATGTGACAGGACATATTGAGATGTTACTGGTGCCCGCTCGAGTAATCGATGATCAATGGGAAATCAAGTGATCAAGTGAAGAGAAACCTATAAAGATAAAGCAAACGGAAAAAGATCTCTACTTGAAGAAGTCAATGAAACTTCTTTGCTGTTCTAGTAGGAACATAGAAAGCAGACAAATGAGTGATAATTGACTTACCAAAATCAAAAAAGTGCTTTTGGCAGGGATGAGCCAGACAGCAGACCTGGAAAAGCCATTGGACTCAGGTTCCTGTACTTCTGACAGCAGCAGTAAACAGGGACTGAAAACTAGGATTATTAAAGTTTTGTGGAAAGAAATTGGATCCTTCTTTCTAATGCCTTCCATATTCCAAAATGCCTTAACTCAGAAGACAGGTTTGCTTTAGTGCAGAGGTTGTCCCGAAGCATCTCTGAACACCAGGCTCAGCTGATGATAAAGATGACTCATTTGCCAAAAGTTTCTCAAAAGAAAAATAACCCCTCACTCCAACCCACCTCATCTCATAATTCAGATTTGCAAGTTGGTTTTGGGGAAAACCAGCACATTAAAAAGGAAATACCTTTATTTTAGGTAATTACCTTCAATATTTGGGGATTAATAATGGAGAATGTGACTTGTCACCTATCTAAAAGTAAAGTTCAACAATAGAAAAGTTCTGTCAATACCAGCAGAGACTCATCTCTGTTGCATACTGGGAGGAAACATCAATATTGTAAAAAATGATTTATCTCTGTAGGGAAAGGTGCTGGAGAGAGATACCCAATGAAACTATAAAATAAACCATGAAACTATTAACCAAAGAAAACAAGTAGTAAACTATATGAGTAATTAGGAATATTAGATGTTAGGCCCTGACATGGCTCAATGGCAAGAACACCTGACTTGCAAGCCCAAAACTGTAAGTTTAGTCCCTGGTGTCACTCACATTTGTCAAGCAGGAGTCCCCGAAGCTCTGTTGTTTGACCCCTTGGCAATACAGTGTGCATTTTCTGGCCCACGACAGCCAGCTGCATGTTCTGTTGTCTGACTCCTTGGAAACACAGTGTACATTCTCCAGCCCACGACTGTCAGCTACATGTTCTGTTGCTGTCTGACCCTTGGCAATACAGAATGCATTTTCCAGCTCACAACAGTCAATTGCATGTGATCACCACAAGCTGATGTGCCACTGTGATAAGTATCACAACCAAACACAGTGTGACTCCCATTTATCACCACAACAAAAGAGGTGAAGAAAAAAAATGCTACATTTTTTTTAATGCTACATTTTTTATCTTCATGGAAGATCCTGTTTCCTCATCGCATTAATGTCAGAACTGGCTGTGCACATTATTGTGGCCATTATAATGGGCACAATATGTCACTTTCAGGCAGAAGCATTCAGAGCCTTGTCTTTTTACCTACCTTAATTCAGATAGCTAGTCCTGACACCAATGGAACAGGAATGTATAATTCTCTAAGAAAGTAAAATGTAACATTCTTTCCCTTCCGCTGAACATGCAGCATGAATGATGTCTCTGCCTCTACTGAGATTTCTGTGGTCATTAATGTGCTATGATTCCTTTTTCTTATGGAATGCTATGCAAATATTTACAGATACTTTATTTAGTCATTAAGACATGCAGTGAAGAACATGTTACAAAGATGAAATGTCAGGGCCAGAGCAATAGTACAGTGGGTAGGGTTCGATCCCTGGCATCCCATATGGTCCCTGGAGCACCGCCAGTCGTAATTCCTGCATGCAGAGCCAGGAGTAACCCTGAGCATTACCAGGTGTGACCCAAAAAAGAAAAAGTGATCCCTAAGCAGAGCCAGGAGTAATCCCCGAGAAAAAAGAAGTTATGAAATTTTACTTTTAAAATTAAACTTTTTTTTGTTTTTGGGATACACCCCAATGATGCTCAGTGGTTACTCCTGGCTCTGCATTCAGGAATTACTCCTGGTGATGTTTGGGGGTCCAAATGGGATGGTGGACAGCTCATCAGAGCCCACCTAAGAGAGACAATGATCTCAAGCCCAGCTCAGCAGAGCAGCCGAGTTCAAGTTCAGATAGGCAGTTCTTGGAGGCAGAAGTCACCGGCATTTGGGCAGGTGGAGTTGGGGGGTCACTATTCCCCTCTCTGTCCCGTTCGGGAGACCTGGAGGCCCTGTCTATGATCTGCCTCTGGGCTATCAGCCATCATGCAGAGTCTCAGACACACGAGGGAGAGCAGCCATCCAGCTCTCCCTGAGTCACATGACGGCAAACGCCATGCGGTACATCAAACTAGTGGAACCAATCATGTTCTAGAAACTCAAAAAGTAAATTCAAGTAAAGAAGAAATCAGAAAACCTCACACAACACAACTATAGTCACCCTCTGGTCCGGGCTCCACAGCTGGACACAGTCCGCCCAAGAGAGAAGCCGAATTGAAGCCCAGGAATGTAGGGGCTTGGTTACTACGCCAACCAGGTGTTTAGGGAGCCTGGACTGTGGCCACCTCCTCCCTGCCTCGGATTCCTCCACAAACGCCTGGTGGCCCTGCCCAAAACTGCTGCTGGTGCTCTTGGCCGGACACCAGGTATTCAGGTGCAGGGCGGAGACACTGCCTGCCTGCCCTGTGCTAGACTAATGGGGTGTCTTGGGGTGGGGACAGGTTTTTGCTCCTTGGCCTGTCCTCCGCCAGGCTCCCAGAAGTCAGAAAACCTTGCACAACATGACCACAGTCATCCTCTGGTCCAGACTCCACCACTGGAGACAAAGCCTGATATCCATGGTGCGCAGGCACCTGCGGGATATCTCAAGACCTAGAATACCACAAACGTGTGGGAGTCAGGAGGCCAGGTAAGACAGAGAAGAGAACAGTGTGCTGATAATCGTTGAAAATGATGATACCCTCCGAGAACTGAGCATTGAATATTGGCAAAAAGATACACATGATAACCTCTAAATGTATGTATTAGCATCCACAATGTGTAAGAAAGGGAAGCGAGGAGAGAGAGAGAGAGGAAGAGAGAGGAGAGAGAGAGAGGAAGAGAGAGGAGAGAGAGAGAGAGAAGAGAAAGGTGATAAAGAACCTGCCATGGAGGCAGGTTGGGGTAAGGGGGAGGAAAGTGGGGGGGCATTGGTGGTGGGAAATGGGCATGGGTGGAGGGATGGGTGCTGGAACACTGTAGAACCAAAATTCAAACATGAACATCTTGTAATTGTATGTCTAATGGTGGTATAATAAAATATTTTAAAAAATTTAAAAAAAAGATGATTAAAAAATAGGATGCCAGGCATGTTGGCACACGCAAAGGCAAATGCCCTACCTGCTATATATTGCTCCAACTCCCAGAAATTTCACTGTTATACATATGCTCAAAAGAAATGAAAACATACCCACAGAAAAACTTGTACATAGATATTTATAGAAGTCCAGTGTGGTTATTCATAAAGGCCAAAAAAAAAAACCAAATGTTCACACAATCATGAATGAGTAATCAAAATGTGGCATATTGTTATAATGGACTATACTAATAGCTGCAGAAAAGAATATGAATCTTAAAATAATGGTTATAAAAAACCAACCAGTCACTTTCACGGACACAACTTGCATTAGACTACAATTTCAACAATTAGCAATTTCTAGGGCCAGAGAGTACAGTGGGTAGAGCACATGTCTGGCACACAGCTGGCCCACGTTCCACCTCCAGCACCCCATATGGTCCTCTCTGAGAGTTCTAGGAGTGATCGTAAGGACAGAACAAGGAGTAAACCCTGAGCACAGCTTGGCGTGGACCCAAAACCAAATAAATAAGCAATTTCTTCAAAGCAGGGCAGATTAATGGTTACTAGGGTACAAAGAAAAGGAGAAAATTGGGACTAATTACAAAGAATTTCCTTTGGAAATGATGTAAATGTTCAAATTAGAACAGTTTCACTACAGTGAAATGTTAAATACTACCTAACTGTACAGTAAATGTTAAATGCTACCTAACCGCGGTAATACAGTGAAGAAATGTTAAATGCTACCTAACCGCGGTAATACAGTGAAGAAATGTTAAATGCTACCTAACTGTATGGTAATACAGTGAAGAAATGTTAAATGCTACCTAATTGTATGGTAATACAGTGAAGAAATGTTAAATGCTACCTAACTGTACGGTAATACAGTGAAGAAATGTTAAATGCTACCTATCTGTATGGTAATACAGTGCAGAAATGTTAAATGCTACCTAGCTGTATGGTAATACAGCAAAGCAATGTCAAATACTACCTAACTGTACAGTAAAGATAGCAAATTTCATTTGAATGATACCTCAATTTTTCAATGCAACTTAAATTTTTTCAACAATTTTTCAATGCAACTTAAATCAAGACATCCTATTTAGAACAATTTGATCACTTGATCACTTGAATCCCATTATTCATCGATTTGCTTGAGCGGGCGCCAGTAACATTTCCATTGGTCCCTATCACGTGCCAATGTAGCCCAATGGCATCTGGTTGATTCAGGAATATGAAGAGCCTCAAACCGTTGCTTCACAGTCTTGACAAGGAAATCTGACCATCTTGTAGGTGGGCGGCCACGTGATCTTTTGACATCCTATGGGATCTAGTCGGTAATGGCTCTAGTCCAGCTGTTGTCTCCAAATTGCATTACATGTCCAGCCCATCTGATTTTCTATGCCTTGGCAAACAAGACAACGTCCCTGATTCTGGAATAGCAACGGAGGTCAGAACTCCGGATTCCTTCTCTCACTTGAGTGAGGCATGATATTCCTAGCATCGCTCTTTCGATTCCTCTCTGGGAGACCCGAATAGCATTCTCATCCTGCTTTCATAGATTCTCTGAGGCGTATGTTAATACAGGGAGAATGGTGGAGACAAAGAGATGTGCCCGGAGACGGAGGTTCTTTGTCCTTTTAGCTATTTCTTCGATGCCTTTGAAGGCATTCCATGCCGCTCTCTTCCTCCTGGCGCAGCTCAAGTTTTAGGTCGTTCATCATGTTGACTTCTCGACCTAGATACACATAACTGCTGCATTCAGAGATGTCTCTTCCATTGAGAGTGAATGGGGTCTCTGGAACCAGTTCATTTTTCATAAACATAGTTTTCTTTAGATTCAGCTGTAGACCTATCTTTCCACATTCTCGGTCGAAGTCAGCCAGCATTTGTGCCGCTTGGCTGATGTTTGGTGTTATTAGAACGATGTCATCAGCGTAAGCGGAGGTGGTGTAGTTGAAGACCATCTATCTTCATTCCCATTCCTTCTCATTCTAATTGTCGCATGATGTTCTCGAGGGTGGCACTGAAGAGTTTTGGTGAAATGGTATCACCCTGTTGAACCCCTCTTTTGACATCAATGATCACTTCTTTGTAGAATGGTGAGATCCTGGTGGTGAATCCATAATACAGCTCACGAAGGATCTTGATGTATTGGGTTTGAACACCCTGTTTGGCTAGGGCTTCGATGACTGCTTCAGTCTCCAGGGAATCAAAGGCTTTCTTTAAATCAATGAACGTGAGACAGAGCGGCATCTTGTACTCCCTACAAACCTCAATGAGCTTGGTTACCATGTGGATATGGTCGATTGTGCTAAATCCTTTCCAGAAGACAGCTTGCACACATGGTTGTCCTTCATCTAGTGTTCTGCCAATCCTGTTCAGGATAACTCGTGTAAACAGCTTGTAGATGATGAACAACAGGCAGATGGGGCGATAGTTGCCGATGTTGTGAATGTCTCCCTTCTTGAACAGTAGAACTGTCCTGCTGGTTTTCCATTGTGAGGGCACCTTGCATTCAGACAGATAGCGTGTGAAGAGCCAAGCTAGTGTATTGATGAGTACCAACGGCAGATTCTTCAGGTGTTCAGGTCTGACTTTGTCTGGGCCTGGTGCTGTTCCCTTCTTTACTGACGAAATGGCATGTCCGATTTCAGGAGGGAGAACGTTGGGAATGACATATCCATTCTGTGGAATTTGGTATGTGGGCAGGTAGATGTGGCTATCAAAGAGATCTGAGTAGAAGTCATGGATAATCTTCTCCATTGCCTTTCTGGAAGATGTGATAGATCCATCAGGGCCTAGGAGGGCAGTCATCTTGGTCTTATAGTTGGCGAAGGACAGGCGGGCAGTGCGAATGCTTTTCCTGGCTTCTGCTGCATCTTTTAGTATTTCTGCTCTTCTGTCTTTGAGGTCTTCTTTTTATTGCTTCTCTGCACTGTTTAGCAAGCTTGGACGTTAGCATTTGGTCTCTTGAGGCTCACGCCTTGCCACATTGGCGAATGATCTCGCGAGTTTCTGAAGACAGGCGTCCTTTTGTGTCTTTTTTCTCTCTTGGCATTCTACGCACAATCATGGAGGTACTGAACCAGTCAGTTGTATTCTTCATTGATGTCGTCATGTTGCCCCAATGGTGCCAAAGAGTTCCCATTTGGTGGTCGTTCTGGGAGTTCTCTTCTTAAACTTTGCAGCCTTTTCTCCCCATTGCGTGAAGTAGAATTTTGCACGAAGGAGACGGTGGTCCGAACCTGTTTGGAATTTGGGGACGACAGCAACATCGGTCAGACAAAACCGTCAGTTGAAGATGATGTGGTCAATTTCTTTTTTTTTTCTTTTTTGGGTCACACCTGGCAATGCTCAGGGGTTTCTCCTGGCTCTGCACTCAGGAATTACTCCTGGCGGTGCTCGGGGGGACCATATGGGATGCTGGGGATCGAACCCTGGCCGGCATGGGCCAGCCGTGTGCAAGGCAAATGCCCTACCTGCTGGGCTATCGCCCCGGCCCCTGATGTGGTCAATTTCATTGTGGAACTGTCCACCAGGAGATTCCCATGTCCAACGTTTCGCTTCAGCCTTCTGGAACTGTGAGTTCCCATGAATGGTCTTGGTGGACATGATGAACTCAGATAGTCTCTCACCCTGTTCGTTCCATTCTAGGCCATGGGCCCCGATGTGGAGTTCTTCAGCCGATCTTCTCGGTCCCATCTTGGCATTAAAATCACCGACTATGATCTTGTAGAAGGTGTCATCTTTTTTATAGAACTCCTCCAATTCCATGTAGAATTTCTCAATTTCATCTTCTTTCTATTTGGTTGTTGGTGTGTAGACAATGAAGATAGAAACTGCTGGCAGTGGGCCACATCTCTTCAAGTGTAATCATCCTATCTGGTTTGTTAGGCATTCAAATGAATCAATGTTGAAGGCCATGTTCGTGTTGACAAGGACACCAACGCCACCGACGCCTCTTTGGTTGTATGTTCCAAGGAACAATTCTTCTCTGGTGTCAAATACAGGTTGATGTGACTGACACCTCCTCGTCTCAGTCAAACCTATGATGTCGTACTTGATCTTTTGCGCTTGCACCATCAGATCCTCAATATATGCTTCCGATGTCAGCATACGTGCATTGAAAGTACAGGAGTCATTTTAGTTCTTCTTCGTTTTGGCAGCCTAGGATGGCCGTGAAATTTTATCAGGCACTGCTTGTTCGTCTTTCTTACTGCTGCCGTATTAAAGGGCTCTTTCGGGGTCAGGAAAATAAACATTTTTGTTACTGGTTTTGGCATATCGAACACGCATCGGATAGCTTGCCAGGCTCTGCCATTTGGGCGCTATACTCTCATTACCTTGTGTGGCTCTCTGAGTGGTGTGTAGAATATCCATGGTAATTTGAGGTAATTGCGCAGCCGCACAGAGGCGGCGTGCAATGGGGAAAGCTAGTTTCTGCTCTGCTGGGTGTATCTGTGTCTGTGGCTCAAGCATTCCTGGGCTTGAAATACTCTCCTCTGAAGGGCGGATCTCTGCAGGGTGGAGAGAACAATTTAAGAGTGTATAATGCTAAAAATCAGTGATCTTCCCTTCATAAAAACCAGAAGTGATTTCAGTATTCAGATACACTTATGGTATCTTCCCCATTTGAAGATAGGGGGAAGATACCATACACCCAAAGCCACCCACTTGTTCACACTTTGAGCTTGTAAACATTAGATCAATAGACAGCCATTGGGGCAGGATGGGCTACACCACACCCCAGTAGTACTAAGGAGCTGAGGAGTGACCCTGGCAGTGCTCAGGGGAAAATATGCTGTACCAGAGATCAGAAACTGGGGTTGGCAAGATGCAAGACAAAAGCCTTAACTCCTATAGTGTCTCTCCAGCCCACATAGAGCTAACACAGGGATGCCAGTGTTTCCATTGGTGGCTCACAATAAATGTGGTTTAACTAACATAGACTGCAGTATGTGATCAACACATTAACATACTGAGTCAGTGCTTTCACAGAGAGCTTGGGCTTTTAAATGTGGGTAGCTCACTGCCATCAAAGGAAGCATCAGAGGCAAAAAGATACACATGACAACCCTTTAATGTATGTTCTGTAATCCATAGTCTGGAGGGAAGGAAAAGAGAAAGAGAGAGAAACGGAAAGAAATAAAGAACCTGCCATGGAGGAAGGGCTGGGGGAGGGGGAGGGAACCGGGGACGTTGGTGGTGGGAGATGGGCACTGGTGGCGGGATGGGTGCTGGAACACTGTATGACCAAAACCCAAATATGAACTTTTTAATTGTATATCTTTGTAATTGTAAAAATAAAAAATTAAAATAAAATAAAATAAAATGTAACCAAAAAAAGGAAGCATCCATAGTTCTCTATTCCCTTAGCCTGCTTCGTTTCCTCCTGGAGTTATCACTAGAATATAATTTAATTAAGAGGGCTTTTAGCTCTTTATAGTTAAGACCCATGTTTTTTCCCAGCACGCTGAGGCCCTCCAGGAGTGAATCCTGGACAGTGTCAAGAGTAAGCTCTACGAACACAAGAGGGTGAGGCCCAAAAAACAAAACCCAAAAAACAGAAACCAAAATACTTTGATGTGTTTGATGAAGCAACAAATTTAATTACATGGTGAAAACAGCAGTTTCATTCCCAATTTATTAAATAACCACTTTGAGTTGAATTTAAATAAGATTTTTCTTTTTTGTTTTTAAATTGCTGCATCTTTTTCTGTTCTTTTCTCCCTGCCTTTCCTTATTTAGTGGAGATGAGCTGGGCTACCACACGTGGGGTTGTGGGGCTTCCCAGGAGTTGCACATCAGGTTGTGGTGCTTACATACTTTGCCATAGCTCCCACTGGAAACTTATGGTACTCTAGTCATGGTGATTACATACATGCTTACTGGGGTCATGCTTTTTAGTTAAGGCACATAAGCTTTTGGTTGTGAAACCATATGCTTACAAGAAGAGGCGCTCTAAACCACTGCTCTACTACCCTGAGCCTGCCAGAAGCAATAAGCACAGAGCCATGAGTAACCCGAACACAGCGGGTAATGGCTTAACACCCCAAGCCACCCACTTGTTCACACACACGCACACGCATGCACACCACACACACATTATTTCAGGGGCCAGAACAGTAGTACAAGTAGGGTGCTTTGTCTTGCACAGTCAACTTGGATTTGATCCCCAGCAACACGTATGGCTCCCTGGGCCAGCCAGGAGTCATCTCTGAGTGCAGAGTCAGGAGTAATACCCGAGCAACTTTTTAATTGTATATCTTTTTATTTGTATATCTCAAGATGGTATAATAAAATACTTAAAAAAAAGCCACAGTGAAAAGGCCACATCAACAAAAAACAAAACAAAAAACAAACAATAAACAGTCACAAGAGTCATTTGATCACTTGACATCCCGTTATTCATCAATTTGCTCGAGCGGGCGCCAGTAACATCTCCATTTGACCCTATCACATGCTAGTGTAGCCCAATGGCATCTGGTTGCTTCAGAAATACGAAGAGCCTCAAACCAGTTCGGTCAGGGTCTTGACGAAGAAGTCTGAACATCTTGTAGGTGGGAGGCCATGTGATCTTTTGACATCCCGTGGGATCCAGTCCTTAATGGCTCTAGTCCAGCGGTCGTCTCCAAATCACGTTGCATGTCCAGCCCATCTGATTTTCGATGCCTTGGCAAACGAGGCGGTATCCCTGACTGTGGTAAAGCGACGAAGGTTGGAGCTCCAGATTCCTTCTTTCACTTGAGTGAGGCGTGATATTCCAAGCATAGCTCTTTCGATTCCTCTTTGGGAGACCCAAATAGTATTCTCATCCTGCTTTTGTAGGGCCCAGGTCTCTGAGGCATATGTTAATGCAGAGATAATGGTGGAGAGTTGAAGAGGTGTGCCCCCTTGTGTGTCACAAGATTATCACTAAAGAAATAATTGAAAGGAAAAAAAGCACCATAGTTTCATGTAATGCATGGAAATGTGTTGACTATTGAACCAAATTCCCGAAAGATTGGACTATTATCATTTATTACTATGATTTTTTTTTCATGAAAAACTATCTTTTGGAGTGGGGGTGAAGGAAGGGTTCCCAAAAATGCTTACTCTGGTTGTGTAGGTCTGACAACTCAGTAATCCATCCCATAATGCTCGGGGGCCAGCAGGGTTACTGGGCAGCAATGGTGCAGGGACCAAACTGACGGTCTGGCGCATGGTGAGGTTGGCAACAGTGCTCTGTCAAAGACATGTTTAAAAACTGTTTGTGGAGCTGTGTAAAAGATGAGGGAGAGAGATGCAGAGACAGAGAAACAGTGAGAGAAAGAGAGGAAACAGAGGTACCTGCTATTGAGGCAGCCTGGGGGTGGGCGGGAGGGGGTGTGGGTACACTGGTGGTAGGAATGGGGCACTGGTGGAGGGATGGGTGCTGGAATACTGTATTACCAAGAACCAATTATGAACACCTTTGTAATTGTATGTCTCATGGTGGTATAATAAAAAAAAATTTTTTTAAAAACTGTTGTGGAAGGCCTGGTGGCCCTACCCAGATCTGCTGCTGGTGCTCTTGGCCGGACACCAGGTGTTCAGGTGCAGGGCGTAGGACTCTGCCTGCCCGCCCTGTGCTAGACTAATGGGGTGTCTTGGGGTGGGGACAGGTTTTTGCTCCTTGGCCTGTCCTCCGCCAGGATCCCAGAAGTCAGAAAACCTTGCACAACATGACCACAGTCATCCTCTGATCCAGACTCCACCACTGGACACAGCCTGATACCCATGGTGTGCAGGCACCTGCGGGATAGCTCAAGACCTGGAATACCACAAATGTGTGGGAGTCAGAGGCCAGGTAAGACAGAGAAGGGAACAGTGTGCTGATAATCGTTGAAAATGATGATACCATCCGAGAACTGAGCATTGAATATAGGCAAAAAGATACACATGATAACCTCTAAATGTATGTATTGCAATCCACAATGAGTAAGAAAGGGAAGCGAGAGAGAGAGAGAGAGAGAGAGAGAGAGAGAGAGAAGAGAGAGAGAGAGGTGATAAAGAACCTGCCATGGAGGCAGGTTGGGGTAAGGGGTAGGAAAGTGGGGACATTGGTGGTGGGAAATGGGCACGGGTGGAGGGATGGGTGCTGGAACACTGTAGAACTGAAACTCAAACATGAACATCTTGTAATTGTATATCTCATGGTCGTATAATAAAATATTTTTAAAAAATAAGGGGCCGAGTGATAGCCCAGCCGGTAGGGCGTTTGCCTTGCACACAGCCGGCCCATGCCGCCCGGGTTCGATCCCCGACATCCCATATGGTCCCCCAGCACCGCCAGGAGTGACTCCTGAGTGCAGAGCCAGGAGTAACCCCTGAGCATTGCCGGGTGTGACCCAAAAAAGCAAAAAAAAATAATAATAATAAAAATAAAAATAAAAAATAAAATTAAAAAAAAAACCGTTGTGGGAGGGGTGGTCTGGAGCAGCGGCACAATGACAGTGTTTGCCTTAAGCCCTGAGCACTGCCAGGTGTTTTGGTACAAGGGATGGGACTCAGGGCCTCATCTGTGTCTCAGATATTTACCACTGAACTTCATCACGCAGGACCCCCCATTCTTATTTGAGAGGTGGGGAGGCGGGGAATCAGCCTGGAATCAGGAAAGAAACTACTGCTTTACTGAGTCAAATATGTTCCCATTTAAATGCTCTAAGAGAATAAAAAGTAAAACCCACCATCCCACAAATATGCATTATAAACATATTAAAAGGCAAATGCAGTAACAAAATGTTCAGTCTAAGAAAAACATGCAAAGTAATCAAATCTATGTATATAAAGATCTGAGTACATGAAAGTATGCATGCACTTTTATATATGAAAGGACTCTTGTACTTGTCTTTGGGGAGGTGCCTGTATTCCCTTTGTGATGGTGTTTTTGCAAAGAGTATATGGAAAAATTGTACCTTTGTAATTATAAGATCACATCTGCATCACCATTTTAATCACTGTCAATCTTACACAAATTTTCTGTTAGTGAGTTGGCTTTTAAGAAAAATTGTTGGTGCAGGGATTGGGATTCCCAAGTGTTCCTGGAGGCGTCCGCTCGGGCCCTGCAGCACGGGGGCAGCCAGAGGAACCACAGCTGGGCTCAGGGACCAGGGCTTGAATCTGGGCTCTGCCTATGCACGCATGCGCTCGAGCTCCTCCGTCCAGGAACGTGTCTGCTTTGCCAAGTGTTTCCAATATGTGTCTATTACTTAGACAGCAGGAGTTTAGTGCCAGAATGTTTAGTGTCAGAAACATTTAAAAAAATGTTTTTTGGAAGGGGTGGGACTTGCGGCCACACCTGGCAGTGCTCAGGCTTACTCCTGGTTCTGCACTCAGGGATCACTCCTGCTGGGGTCTGGGGACCCACTGTGGTGCCAGGGATTGAATCTAGGTCCACCATGAGCAAGTCAAACACTCTGCCTACTATACTAGTTCTCCGGCCCAGAATAAATTCTGATGAATATTATGGACTTGTCACATGAGGAGTTTACAATTATGACTTTCTGGCATGTAATTCTCAATGTGTGATTTTTGGTTTTCTCAGTTGCTGTCCTATGTTGAAGGCACCGAACTTTACGGTTACTTATTAAGATATATATTAAAGGCAAAAAGGTGGGGGGGCAGAGTGATAGCATAGCAGGTTGGTTGTCTACCTTGCATGCAGCTGACCCGGGTTCTACCTCTGGCACCCATGTGGTGCCCTGTGTACTACCAGGAGTAGCCCTTAGTACTACCAGGTACAGCCCAAACAAACAAGCAAAACAAAAAAAAATAGATAAAATGTGATATTTTCTGTGACTAAAAAAATATAAGAAAATAACTCTTTTAGGAAAATCAGTATTTAGTTCTTAATTCCCAATTGAAGTCTGTGCTGTACACATAAATATATATACATATACATACTATGATACCAAAATCCAATGTCAGGCAAAACGTGGATCAGGAGGTCTTATCAAAGGTGGAAATTACCACAAATGTGTGGGAGTCAGAGGTTAGGTAAGACAGAGAAGGGAACATGTGCGAATAATTGTCGAAAGGGCTCATACCAACCTAGAACTGAGCATTAAATACAGGCAAAAAAATGCACATGGTGGTCTCTAAGTGTATGTATTGCGATCCACAATATGTAAGAGAAGGAAGAGAGAGAGGGAGAAAGAGAGAAAAGAGATAAAGAACCTGCCATAGAGGCAGGCTATGGGAGGGGGAGGGAATTGAGGACATTGGTGGTGGGAAATGGGCACTGGTGGAGGGATGGGGTGCTGGAAGACTGTGTGACCGAAACCTCCAAACATGAACAACGTTGTAATTGTATATCTCACAGTGGCATAATAAAATATTAATAGAAAAATAAAAAATAAATTAAAAATATAGTCTGTACAGAAAAAATTACCTCCGACTAATCCTATTATTTATGGATAGATTTCACACTTCACATACATACTCCATGGAAGCCAGATATATTTTCCTGGAAATGTTAACATGTTCTAACTCTATCATTTTTACCCTGTTCCATGGAAATGCATTCTTTTTTCCTAATTTTAGTACCATGACGAGACATACTGGCTAGGGCAGATAGGGAGGAAACCCATTTTCCATAATATTATAAAATCAGCAATATAGCACTATAAGTAAAAAACAACTCCAGAAAGAGCAGAGGCCATATTAACCAAATAAATATTGACCACTCAACCTCTGTATACCGTAAAGACTATAAATTCACTTACAAACCTAGCCAGTGTGTATTAGCCCACAGAGAGCAACAGTGCCAGGAGATGCCTCCCTCTGAAGCAGTAATAGCACTTAGCTAGGATTTAGAGAATGGACACCAACATGCAGTTTACCCTTGAGACACAATGAAAAATTCTTGCATTTTCAGGTTCTGCACCTAGGGAGTCAACCAACTGTCTTTCATGTTGGTTCAATCCAAGAATGTAGACACCATGGTAAAAAATATCTGTGAATGAGTGGGCCCAGTACAATTCAAATGCAAGTTCTTCAAGGGCCGCTATACTTATGAAAATAACCAGAATATAACTTCATGTGATCCTATATGCTAATATTATATAACAATATACATTTTGATACATAATTTGGCTATTTGATTCTGCTTTATTTTTCACATAAACCTAGAAAAATGTTTAAGTAAATTTATAAATGAAAATATTTAAATGTTCTATCACTTTATGCTAGTATTAGAAAATGTTTCCTTGGTTATTACAGAAATGTATATTAAAACTCCCCAGATATACTGTACAAGATATATACATCCATAGCACATAAAAGGATTAGAAATTCTTTCCTCCCTCTTCCTTTGTCTGAGGGAAAACTATTGAGATTCACTTTTCATAGGTTAGAAAGGGAATCTTTTTTTTTTTGCAAACGGGAGATCAAACTCAGAGCCATCTATATGCAAAGCATACGCTTATCACTATGCTATATCAGCTGCACAGACATGAACTTCAAAGTTCTATTACTATATTTTTACGTCGTGCATTTTCCTCTCTCTACTTCAATGGAATCATCAGTGATAGACCCAACCCCAAGTCCAACACCCGACCGGCGTAATGATAGTTCCAAGGCAGAAATCTGACGTAACTCTTTGCGACACAACTTTACAGGCGTGACACCATGAAGCTGTCCCATTTTTTTTCCCACCGGCTGAACTTCAGCCGACAGTTGACCCCTGAGGTTTTGTGAACTGACAGACGTTTCTTTCCGTTTTATCCTCAATGTTTAATAATCGCCCCGCCAGGGGGGTGCTAAAGAGCTACCAATGGTTAGTGACTCCGTTCCGCCGTCACAGGGCTGCTGAGGCGGTATGAACGGGTTTTCCGTGCTGTCCAGTTCTTTTTCCTTCCCACTTAATTTTATATTTTCAGTTCTAGATGCCCACTTTAATTCTTCTGAATTCATTCCTGATTCTTCTGCATTCAGGACTCCATCTACAGCATCATGATCTAAAAAAAGAAAATCCCAAAAAGAAAAAAAATTAGAAATAACTTTTTAAAAAGCAGCTGTTTATCTATTTCTTTCTTGACTTACTAGTTTTTTTTGGGGGGGCACGCCCAGTGGTGTTCAGGGGTATTCTGGATCCACGCTTTGGGGGTCTTCCCAGCACCGACAACAGCCCAAATTGTCATTAAAAAAAAGCCGACACGTGTAATAAGATCACTGTATCACTGTCTTCACTGTCTTCCCGTTGTTCATCGATCTGCTCGAGCGGGCACTACTAACATCTCCATACGTCCTGTCACAAGCAAGTGTAGTCCAAGGGCATCTGCTTGCTCCAGGGACAGGAAGAGCCTAAACCATTCAAGCCGACACAGGCTGATATTGGGTCTTGGCTGGTACTCCTAAGGTAACAGCAGGCTCTTTTCTTGTCTTGTCTTGTCTTTTTTTTTTCTTGTCTTGTCTTGTCTTTTTTCTTTTCTTCTCTTGTCTTGTCTTTTTTTTTCTTCTTCTTTTTTCTCCCCTTCCTTCCTTCCTTCCTTCCTTCTTCCCTCCCTCCTCCCTCCCTCCTCCCTCCTTCCTTCCTTCCTTCCTTCCTTCCTTCCTTCCTTCCTTCCTTCCTTCCTTCCTTCCTTTCCTTCCTTCCTTCCCTTCCTTCCTTCCTTCCTTCCTTTTTTTTTTTTTTTTTTTTTTTTTTTTTTTCCTTAATAACTTCTTCCTTTCCTTCTTTCTTCCTTCCTTCCTTCCTTCCTTACCTTCCACTTCCTTCCTTTCTTCCTTCCTTCTTTCCCCCTCCTTCCTTCCTCAACACTCTGGAAAAAGAAGAGGGTTCACTTTGGTTTCTGCCCAGAGAAATTACTTCTGGTTCTCAGGTGCTCAGGGACTATGAGGGACGATTAAATGGAACGAGGGTTGGCTGGGTTGGTGGGCTATCGTTCCGATAGGCTCTTTCTTTCTGGTCAATGACTCCAGCCCCCAGGCTGGTTAGGGTCAAGGAGGGAAAAAATTAAAAAGTTGGAGTTGAATCATAAAATATGAAACAATGGGGGGGAGAGAGAAATCATTTGGGGGGGATTGGGTAGGCTACCCCCCGAGAAAAAAATGTAAAAAAAATAAAAGGTGAACAACAAGTATATAGAAAAAAGGGAAAGGGGACCCCAAAAACAAAATAAAAACTAAAAATAATTAAAAATAGTTGAATAAAATCCAAATAGTTAATATAAGATAAATTAAAAAAGTGAACAGTGACCAGGTTGTTATTATAATTTTCCTCTTAAAGTCAAATTATAAAAAATTTTATTCAAAAAAATTTAAATTTTTTTTTGTTGGGTTTTGGGGGGTGCCGGGCTTTTGGGTTTTAAACAAAAGATATATTATTTTTTTGTGTACCCCCCCTGGTTTTTAAAAAGATTCTGAAGGGAAACAAATGGTAACTTGGGTAAAGTGGATGGATTTCATAATTTTATATAAATATTTTTTTTTTAAGTATTTTATTATACCACCGTGAGATATACAAATAAAAAAGATATACAATTAAAAAGTTCATGTTTGGGTTTTGGTCATACAGTGTTTCAGCACCGGTCCCTCCACCAGTGCCCATCTCCCACCACCAACATCCCGGTTCCCTCCCCCTTCCCAGCCCTGCTCCATGGCAGGTTCTTTATTTCTTTCCCTTTCTCTCTCTTTCTCTTTTCCTTCCCTTCCAGACTATGGATTACAGAACATACATTAAAGGTTGTCATTTGTATCCTTTTGCCTCTATTTAATGCTCAGTTCTAGGTTGGCATTAGTACCCTCGACTATTATTAGCCCCCCTGTTCCATTTTCTGTCTTACCTAGCCTCTGACTCCCACCGTTTGTGATAATCTCCACCTTTGACAAGACCTCCTGATATATGTTTCACTTGACCTTGGATATTGGTATCATAATATGTACATATATATTTATGCCATGCAAATAAATGCAGTCATTCTGTATCTGTCTCTCTCCTTCTGGCTAATTTCACTCAACATAATCTTCTCCATGTCCATCCATTTATAGGCAAATTTTATAACTTCATTTTTCCTAACAGCTGCATAGTATTCCATTGTGTAGATGTACCAAAGCTTCTTTATCCAGTCATCGATTTTTCGGGCACTCTGGTTGCTTCCAGATTCTGGCTATTGTGAATAATGCTGCTATGAACATAAAAGTAGGGATGGTGTTTCCGCTGCGTATTTTTGGTTTCCCAGAGTAGATTCCCAGGAGTGGTATGGCTGGGTCAAATGGGAGTTCAATTTCTAGTCTTTGGAGGAAAGTCCATATTGTTTTCCAGAAAGGCTGTACCAGCCGGCATTCCCACCAACAATGGATGAGTGTCCCCTTTTCCCCACATCCACGCCAGCACTTGTTGTTCTTGCTCTTTTGAATATGTGCCAGTCTCTGTGGTGTAAAGTGGTATCTCATTGTTGTTTTGATTTGCATCTCTCGTGATTAGTGATGATGAGCATTTTTTCATATGTTTTTTGGCCATTCGAATTTCTTCCTTGCTGAAGTTTCTGTTCATTTCTTGTCCCCATTTTTTGATGGGGTTGTTTGTTTTCTTCTTGTACAGTTCTACCAGTGCCTGATATATCCTGGATATTAACCCCTTATCAGATGGGTATTGGGTGAATATTCTTTCCCATTCTATGGACTGCTTTTGTATCTTAGTCACTGTTTCTTTTTGAGGTGCAGAAGCTTTTCAGTTTCATGTAGTCCCATATGTTTATCTTTTCTTCTAGTTGCTTTGTTAGTGATGTTTCACCTTTGAAGATGCCTTTAGCTTCAATGTCGTGGAGGGTTTTTCCTATATTTTCTTCAATGTACTTTTTGGATTCAAGTCTGATATTGAGATCTTTAGTCCATTTTGATCTGATTTTTTGTGCATGGTGTTAGACACAGGTCCAAATTCATTTTTTATATGGCATATTTTTATCATGAATATTATGAATCTTGTTTGCCCCAGTTCAATATTCTTCCCTACTCTCATGGGTCCCTAAAGAGTCATACATGTAGATATTCCAAGAGTACTTGGCCACCTTGGATCAACCATAATGTAATCAGTTCTCCTAGTTCAAAGGGACATGCCAGTGAGCCTACAGCCAGACTGGCGTGTCTTTGATTCTAAAGGTAATGCAAAAGTGAATTATTCTGATGGATTTTGGACTGTAGTGATATCTAGAGTCTGGAATCAGCTGGCTATATATTCATGGTAAGAAGCATTAATGTCATTCTCTACATTCTGAACTGCTTTGTGGTTCAGAGATACAGACCCTCCCCACTCTGCTAGGGAGATAGTGTTTCAGGGACCCAGCTCTGGCACTGTGAAGCCAAAGGGCCCACCTGAAGATCTGTGTTTCAATAGGGTCATTTACCTGGCTTCATCTCTAAATAGCCCAGCCCCTGGTGGTATTGGCTGGAAGTTTTGGCGGGCTTCTATCTATAAAATAAGCTAGGAGAAAGGAGAAAGGGCATTTTGCCATTTTGACTTTTCTTTGCTCTCTGCCTCTCCTTTCCTCTCCATTCTCTTCTCTGTTGGGCACATGGTAGTGACCATCTTGGCCTAGGATTCTAAACCTACACATGACCGGGGCCCAGCTAGGAACCTAAAGTCTGGGGTTTTCCTGTTACTGGATTGTATGCCAGAACCTATGAGAGTAAAGCATTTTAAAGGTATGCTGGACTCCTGAGTTTGCATCCATTCCCTGCTGGCTTCAGAGGTACAAGGGAACTCATTTCCTGATATCGTTGGGAACCCCAGTGGCTCCCTGAATAGTCTATAAAGATGACTCCAAGTTTTAAAGGTTACATGTTTAAAATATAGATTCCCAGCTCATGGAGAAAAGCGAGATGAATTGACAAGTCCTTTGATAAGCTGTTGGAGCAGAGTAGTACCATCTGCTCAGCAACCTCTGAGATACCCACACAGCTCACTCTGACGGCCGGCTATCATGACTTCTGGTTTAAAACATTAATTTCAAAAAATACTCCCTACCTAATGGGAGAAAGTATTTTAATATCTTATAGCTGACAAGGGACTAAGATCTAGGGATATAAGTAACTCACACAGGCCAGGGGGATGCTTGGAGGTGGATATGTTGCAAGCACCAGGTCCCAAGTGTGATCCCAGGTGCGACCCGTGGCAGTGTGACTCCACGCCCCTGTCCAAGCGGCACATTTCTGGGCCCAGCACAAAAATGTCAGCCCACACTGCTGGGATAAACTTGGCCTAGAGTGACTTCTAGGGCTTCTGAGTATTGCTTGAGAGGACCATAAAAAAGAGAAATAAACCAAAAGCCAAGAACTGGGCAGAAGAGATGAACAGACACTTCTTCAAAGAAGGCTTATGGTATGAAAAAATGTTCATCCATCATTACTTACCAGGAAATGCAAATTAAAACTACAGGAAGATTATTACCTCACACTTTTTCGAGTCATCCATCTCACCGAGACCACAAACAAGTGTAAATGAGTTTGTGAAGAAATGAAACCTTGAATACTGCTGGTAGGAAGGTGAACTAGATTTTCTCTTTGGAAATCAGTATGAGGGTTTCTACCATAGTTAAAGATAGATCATATAAACCTGAAATTCCATTCCTTATTACTTATACTGGAAATCCAAATTTTGGGGCACAGCAGTTAAGGTTCATGCTGCTCCCCTGGTTTGACCCCTGGGACCAAGTATGATTCTTAAAGCACCTCCAGGAGTGATCTCTGAGCATAGAGTCAGAAGCGGTCCCAAACAACAAAACAAATGAAGAAGATACATGCACACATGTTCAGCGAAAAGATATTTCCAATAGCCAAGATCTGGAAATTACCAGAGTACCCAACAATAGATGAGCAGATAAGAAAACAATGGTAAGAGCAAGAGCCAAAGTACAGTGCATAAAAAGCAAAAAAGCAAAAACAACCCCCCCCCCCAATGCTATACATGAAAGATGAAATCCTGTCATTTTATTTTTCTTTTTGGGTCACACCTGGCGATGCTCAGGGGGTTGCTCCTGGCTCTGCACTCAGAAATTACTCCTGGCAGTGCTCAGGGGACCATATGGGATACCAGGGATCAAACCGGGTCAGCCATGTGTAAGGCAAATGCCCTCCCCACTGTACTATCGTTCTAGGTCCTAAGCAAGATAGTTTTTACTAAAATTTATTTAGCAAGACATGAGGGGTGAGAAGAGAAAGATGTGAAAGGACAAAGGGGAAACGTGCTAAAAAGAGGAACACAGGCAACAAAGATGTGGAGAAAAGCAAGCAAGCAAGATGCATGTGCAAGTGTGTTCCATATTGAAAAAATTACTTCCTAGGTTTTTTTGTTTGTTTGTTTGTTTGGGTCTCACCCAGCAATTCTCAGCAGAGTGTATTCCTGGCTCAGGGATCATTGGGCTGAGGTCAGAGTCCAGGTCAGCTGACTGTAAGGTTGCCCACTGGACTATCTCATCATACCCAATTCTGTAGTTTTTAAGATCCTTGCACAATAAAAACCAATCCAAGAATATCAAATGACAAAGATATTCGTATCAAATGGTTATATACAAAACTGGTCAGTGATAGTGGCTGCTGTATTTTGTTGCACATTAAGTTATCCTTTTAAAAATTACATGCTTTGGGATTGGAAAGATAATAGAGTTGGCTGGGCACTACTAGCCTTATACAAAGGCAACCTAGGTTCAATCCTGGCATGGCATATGGCCCCTTGACCCCTGCCAGGAGTGATCCCTGAGCACAGAGCCAGAAGCAAGCCTTGAGCACCACTTGTGTGAACCAAACAAACAAACAAAAGTTTTTTTAAAGACCGTAATGCCAGGAAACAGTGTCAGGAGGAGAGAACCAGGATCTTATTCTGTCAAGCTCCTAGCAAAGGAGCAAAATGGTGCATTGAGGCCCTCGTTGCCAGCTACTGGGACTCTTCACAATAGAAAGTTTATGCATTCTAAAACACAGCTTCAAATATTTCAACAAGGGCACAGCTCGTGTGTGCATATACTGATTGTGGGGGAGGGGGTGGCTCCCAAACTGTGCTTAGGGCTTGTGGTATGCCCAGGTTTGCTTTAAAAATCGACCATTTAGTGTCAGGAACCCAGAACTGCTTCAGGGCAGTTGGTTGGGCGCTCGGGAGCTGCTCCTCAGTAGTGGCCAGAGGACTCACTGGCACTGGGGCTTGAACCCAGGACTCCTGGAGCAAAGCAAATGCTCCAGTCCCCTGAGCCGTCTCTCCAGTCAGACAGGGTATACTTTAATCATAGCAACACAATAACTTCACACTGTTTCTACAAAGTGTTTTTTTAATGTTCCTTCATTTAGGAGTGCACTCTCAGTCTACCTTCATGCCGTCACGCAGAAAACATCTCTGCATCAAAGGGAAGAGATTATGTTTTTGAATTTCCAGAGGCCATAAAAGACAGGATTTATTTGATAAATAGCTACTTCATTTTACCTTTATTTTTATTGAATCTTTATTCTTAATATTCTATATTTATGTTTTTGATAATCAGAGGGCTTCATTTACTACAGAATTAGAAACATGTTTTAGAATGTAGGATAGCAGATTAAATGAAGCAAGGACTGCTAAAGCCTGTGGCACATGACAGCAATCAAAGACTGTCTCTCAGCAACCACATTTGTCTTCTCAGTTGATTGTCTTATACAAAAGCCAGACCAGTGCTTCTCCACCAGGAGCTATACAGTTCCTAGGATAGCTAAAGGGACCCATGGTTGGGATCGTGTAAATGGGGGGCCATGACATGAGTCTAGGTGACCAACGAGTAGGGCAAGGGGACCACAGAGACAAAGCAAAGTTGGAAGACAGCCATCATTTTCGTTTATAGAGACAAATTAAGTCTCTAATCCTGAATATGTAGTCAAGTGTGAGAGGCTTCTCCACAAATCGGGCCTGCCCACCAAATGTTACGGAAACAGTGCACAAGGAGTAATGTTAATTGTCTTACCTTCAGGTGGTACTACTTGCCGCCGGATTGCTTCCCTACCAGTTCTTTAACTTTCTTCTTAAGGTCTCTGCTTGTTTTCTTATAGAAATAAAGATCTTTTCCAACTGCTGAATTTTATCTTCATATGTCTGGAAAGTTTCCATAATGCCTTCCCCATCTTGCTCTATGAAACAGGAAGTTACATTTGAAACCAGTAGGAGGGAGAAGGACAAACACCAGATGGTGCCTAAGTTACTCAGTGACAACAAACCCTCTGACTTTGACCACAGAACAGGGCACCACAGGGTGATGCTCTCAAGGAGGGCTGCGGGCTGGGGAAAGGAGAGATGGATAAAGTGATGGAAGGCCAGTGTAGAATCTTCAGCACTTCCGTGGTAGTGACGGAGTAACTTTGTACCCCATAAACACTAATGTTAGCATAACTGTAGCCAAGTCACATACAATAAAAAATAATAATAAGCAATCTTAAATAAGTGACTGAAAATTATGTCCTGACATATAGCCCCATGCTATGTTTTAAAGGTCAGAGCACGTTACACATACTGGCTAACTGAAAGAATTTTTTTTCAGCTACAATTTGGATTCCTTTGCTTGAAAAAAATTTTTTTTTAACTGAGGCAGATGGATAGTATAGAAGGATAGTATAATCCTCAGGTAGTGCTCAGGAGGCCGGAATCCCCTCCTGGTGAGTGTCGGAGAGTTGACCACCAGGGCCAGAGACACACCCATACACAAGTTCAATCCCCAATACCACACACAGTCCTCTGATCACTGCAGGAACGGATCCCTGAGCCAGAGCCAGGAGTAAGCCCTGGGGCACTACTAGGGTGTGACCCCAAACCAACAACAACAGTTTTTGGGGGTGCACCCAGTGATGTTCATTAAACCTGGTTGCTGTTTTCAGACATAGTTTCTACTCTTTTCATATTGGTAAATTTATAGAATAATTAAACTTGCTTATTTTGTAACAATTTTATAAAAATTTTATATAAATATATTTGTTATCTCATCATTTTTTAAAAAAAATAACATGGGAGGGGCCAGAGTGAGTAGGGCATTTGCCTTACACACAGCTGACCTGGGTTCGATCCTTGGCATCCCATATGGTCCCATGAGCACCACCAGGAGTAATTCCTGAGTGTAGAGTCTTGAGTAACCCCTGAGCATGCCGGGTGTGACCCAAAAAGCAAAATATTAAAAAATCAGTTATGGACATTTTCAGTTCAACCCTGTGGAAAACTGTGTAGCTATGTACATGAGTGATGTCTATTAAATATTCTCATTTAAAGTAAAATGTCACTCCAAAATATATTTAAGATTTTTAGGGCTGGAGATAGAATATAGGTGTTAGGACACCTGCCCTGCATGCAATCCGCCTGGTTCAGACCTGGCACGTAATCCCTAAGCACCACCAGATGTGGCACGGACATTGATCTCTGGCCCTGGTGGTCAACTCTCTGACACTCACCAAGAAGGGATTCCGGCCTCCTGAGCACTACCTAGAGGGAGTCCCTCAAAAATCCTATCATTTTGGAGACTTAGAATAAAATACGAGAAGAACATTGAATGCAATGATATATTGGCTAGGAAAATCCTAATACAAGTGACTGCTACTTAACTCCTAGAATTAAAAATATTTCCTTAACCACTCACATTTATAGGTTTCTGTTTTCTCTTTATTCACGTTGCTGCTTCTAGACTATTTTGAGCCCATTTCCTGCTATAGAATTTAAGGATCAATAACTAACGGGGTTCGAAAGAAGGCTCATGGCTGAAGTACAAGCTCTGCATGTAGGAGGCCATAGCACAAACCCTAAGTACTATTGGGAGAAATACCCAAGCACCCAGGATCAGAATTATTCCTTGAACAAAGCAGGATGTGGCCAATAAATACATAAAAAGAGAAATAAAGACCAGCAATGAAGCAGCCTGGACTGAATCATTTCCAACTGCCTGCAGTGACCAACGGGCACTAGCCACTATTCATGCACTGCCATGGCCAGGAAACTTTGTTCGGCTCTTTCCATACTGTAATGGACAGCTGCAATAACCAACAACAGTATATGCCAACTAGTGGTAGACCAACTTTTTTAAGTTGAAGTAGCAATGTAACATAACATTATATAAATTTCAAGCACGCATCATTAAAAATCAACTGTGTCATGGTATGATACAGGTATCTCATGATTAGACACATGTGAGTCTCTGAATTCAATCTCAAGCCTAAAAGATATCAACATGCATTTACATTAAGCTCACTACCAAGAAATAACTGCTAGGGCAATACTTGACATTATAAATGTTCACTTATGTCCAACTTGCTGATACCCTCCCTTATCCTTCTCTTCTAGTAATCACTACTTGGGTCAGTAAATTCTCGAAATGACAGCCTTTTGCTGAGAGTATACCACCTACACGGCAGAGCCTGGCAAGCTACCCATGTTTTATTTGATATGTTTTATTTGGCATATACTAGATATGCCAAAAACTAGTAACAATTATGGACCTCAGTTCCATGACCTGAAGAATGGTTTGAGGCTCTTCCTGTCCCTAGCCCAAGGGCAAGCAGATGCCCTCGGGCTACACTTGCTGTGACAGGACGTTTAGAACAAGTCGATGAACAACGGGAAGACCGTGATACACTGATACAGTGACAGGGTCTTTTTTATATTTTGTTTTGGGGCAACACTCAGCACTGTCAAAGGCTTACTCCTGGTTCTGCACCTAGACACTGTTGGGGACCCCGGCGTTCCCGACAGGCTTGCGCAGCCGTTTTGTGGCCACATGGTTCATCAATAATTGCTCGAGTTTTGAGGTGACTACTAGTGTATCCCATCCGCACGACAGAGCCTGGCAAGCTACCCATGTCGTATTTGACATGTCAAATACCAGCAATAATTATAGAACTCATTCCCATAACCTGATGTAATGGTTTGAGGCTCTTTATGTTCCTGGAGCGGGATGATGCCCTTGGGCTAACTTCGCATGAGACAGGACATATGGAGATGTTACTGGTGTCCGCTCGAGCAAATCAATGATATCAGGGAGAAGACAGTGACAGTGAACAAATATGAACATAAATTATACATCCCAGTAACTTTAATTTTGTGACAGGGAAGTATTTTAAATACTTCTGAAGAACCAGACTTTTCAACTGTTCATCAGAGAGCCTTAAGTTGCTTCAAATATCTAAAGACTAAAACAACAACAAACCCATGGTTATGAAAGCAGCCAAAAGGTATGGAAACATAAGCATGAAATAAGTACGTAAGAGTCAACTATGCCAACATGTAGTTAAAACAAAACAACCGGGGCCAGAGTGATAGCACAATGGGAGGGGCATTAACCTTGCACACAGCTGACCCAGGTTCAATCCCCGGCATCCCTGTAAGGTTCCCCAGTACTGCCAGGAGTAATTCCTAAGTGCAGAGCCAGGAGTAATACCTGAATCACCGTGTCTGACCTAAAAAGCCAAAATCAAAACAGAACAAAACACAAGAACACCACAACCTGTGTAAGGAGTACTGATTCTTCCAAATTAGGCCTTTAAGTGATCCAGTTCTGTCCTATCTTCACCTCGAGCCACCCTCATGTAACCAACCAGACAGGGCGGTACCTCTAAAGTGACTTAAGAGCAGCTGCATCTTTTGCTCGTGCTCCTTCTGCTGGAGGGTCAGTCTCCGGTCACACTGCGCCTTCAGGTGTCCCAGCGCAGACTTCAGCTCACGAACAACATTATCCTGTTCTAGAACCTTCATCTTAATCTCTTCATTCTGCAGCTGCAGTTTTCGTTCACCTTCTCCAAATTAACCACCTAGAAATCACATCATTTGACCCATTGAGTAGCATGTCTTAAATAACCTAACATAATAAACTAAACTGTTGGCTGATCGGTTTAGCTAGTTTGGGAGCTTTGTTGTTTTGCCCACTCACAGCTTAATCTACTTAAGCCAAGGTTCATTCTAATGAGACCTCTCTTCTATGTAAACACTGCTAGAGGGTGTGGCAGTTACAGAAGTCACCTTAACTGAATAACTTCTGAGTTATACATCTACTAAGACTTCTATGTTTTCTAGATTGGGCACAGCTCCTCTTTATACCCACTGCACCCAGCATGGGACGGTTAGAGTTTACAGGAGACTACCACCCTGGCTACGTTGAGACTATAGGAAGACTATAGGAAGGATCATATTAGTTTGCTCTCAAGCAGGCGAGTGTGACCCTTTCAGTAGACGAGAACAAGATACTCAGAGTCACCCTGGTGCAGATAATAAATAAGAAGGGCCTATGGGTACCATCTAGATTACATGAAGCTCATGAAATTAAGATGTATTACTTTATACCAGCTCCCCCCTCCCTCTCTCTCTCTCTCTCTCTCTCTCTCTCTCTCCCAGTGTTTTACATAAGAGATAGTCTCAGAAGAAGGGATTAGTCCTTGGTGTAATCCTTTGTTTATATCTGTAATAGGGTGTGTCACCACCCTTCTACACTCTGTTTAGGGTTCTTTGCTGACATGACCCTCCCTGGATTAATTTGGTGTACATAAGGGGACTGACTGGAGGCCCCTTGGCCTTTTTGCTCCTTCTTTTGGGTAGGACTCCTCTCGGGTGGGAGACTCCTCTTTTGGTGGGAGACTTAGGCTCTTTTGTATGGTCTAAGTTCAGAACAGAGCTAGAGTTCTTTCATTATATTGGATTGCTGTGGAAGAGCTTTTGTACTATTATAAAGCCTTTTTGGAACTGCACCGGACTCGTGACTTTTCATCTGTTCCCCTTGGGGTCCTCGGAGGTAGAAGATAACTTCTGTCCTGATACTGTCGGGACCCCAGGGGCATCCCAGACACTAAACTACTTAAGTTTTACAAGTCGAACTTCTTTAACAGTCATGGCATACTAGGCAAAATCTTTGTCACATGTCATGAAATAACGCAACCACTGAAATGTGTTGGGATTCTCTACTGTATATTTTCAATAAAGTTGTTTTCACTTAAGATATAAAGTTGCCGCCAAAGGCTAATAGAAATGAGAGTATGAGAAGTGGTCTCTTGTGGGAAGCCTGGTGGAGCGGACTCTGTGACAGTGACAGAGAGGAGTAGTCACTCTGGAGGAGGGGTGCTGGAGGGGTCAGGGGTTATGTATGGAACCATGTCAGTAACAGTACTGTAAGCCACAGTGCCTGAAAGAAAAAAAGGTGACTGTTCTAGTGGCAGGATGGGGTGGGGGCAGGAGGAAAATTGGGGGCATTGGTGGAGGGAAATAGATACTGGTGAAACCCAGTCATGAATAACTTTGCTCAAAGTGCCTGAATAAAAATAAAATGCAATGTTGTTCTAATAATCAGCATACTCCAACATTACTTAGTTCACATTTATAATTTTATAATTCTATTTCTCTAACACTAGAAGATATGAGAAACTAAAAATTCTAGTAACATTGAATTAACTCCTGCTTTAATTTCAAAATGCATATGATAAGTGACAGAATTTTAATTTTACTTTTTTTTTTTTTTTTTTGCTTGTTGGGTCACACCTGGAGATGCTCAGGGGTTACTCCTGGCTCTTTTCTCAGGAATTACTCCTGGTGGTGCTCAGGGGACCATATGGGATGCCGAGAATTGAACCCAGGTCAGCCGCGTGTAAGGCAAATGCCCTACCCGCTGTGCTATCGCTCTGGCCCCGTTACAGAATTTTTAAAACTAGTAGTTTGTTTCTGACAAAAAAAAATTCCCATGACCTAATATAATGGTTTGAGGCCCTTTATGTTCCTGTAGCAAGCCGATGCCCTTGGCTCTACTAGCATGAGCCAGGACATATGGAGATAATACTGGTGCCCGCTCTAGCAAATAGATGATGAACAGGAAGATAGTGATAGTGATAGTGATAGTAGTTGGTTTCTAGATTGTGCATTCATTCCATTGGGCTATTTTCTATACTCTATGAAGTAAAAACACTTCAGATAACTTGTGATAGAACATATTAATACAATGACTTTGTTCTCCAAAGGAAAACTGCTCAATTCTATATAGAGTTCTCAGGATCTGAAAAACCACCAGCCTTGGCTGGGTTTCAAGTTAACCCCTCACTCTAAAAGTACTACACTCATTGTCTGTACAAAACTCCCAACTTTTTACTGCTCTCCACACATACACAAAAGTAATATACTCTCATCAAAAATAGTGGCTTGTGGTAATTTCCACTTTTGTTAAGACCACCTGATATATTTATGTCATGCAAATAAATGCAGTCATTCTATGTCTCTCTCTTTCCTTCTGACTAATTTCACTCAACATGATCCTTTCCATGTCCATCCATTTATAGGCAAATTTCATAACTTCATTTTTCCTAACAGCTGCATAGCATTCCATTGTGTAGATGTACCACAGTTTCTTTATCCAGTCATCAGTTCTCGGGCATACTGGTTGTTTTCAGGTTCTGGCTATTGTGAATAGTGCTGCTATGAAAATAAAAGTGTGGATTGTGTTTCCGCTGTGTGTTTTGGCTTCCCAGGGTATATTCCCAGGAGTGGTATGGCTGGGTCAAAAGGGAGTTCAATTTCTAGTCTTTGGAGGAATGTCCATATTGTTTTCCAGAAAGGTTGTACAAGTCGACATTCCCACCAATAATGTATGAGAGTCCGCAAACGTGAGGGAGTCAGAGGTTAGGTAAGACAGAGAAGGGAACATGTGTGAATAAATGTCGAAAGAGCTGATACCAACATAGAACTGAGCATTAAATACAGGCAAAAAAATGTACATGATGGCTTCCAAGTGTATGTAGTGCAACCCACAATGTTTAGGATAAGGAAAGGAGAGAGAGGGAGAGAGAAAAGAGATAAAGAACCTGCCATTTAGGCAGGCTATGGGAAGGGGAGGGAATTGGGGACATTGGTGGTGGGAAATGGGCACTGGTGGAGGCGGGTGCTGGAACACTATGTGACCGATACCTCCAAACATGAATAACGTTGTAATTGTATATCTCACGGTGGTATAATAAAATGTTTAATTAAAAAAAATAGTGGCTTGTGGGGCGGAGCGAAAGCCCAGTGGGTAGGGCGTTTGCCTTGCATGCGGCCGGCCTCTGCCGGCCTGGGTTCAACCCCGGCATCCCATATGGTCCCCCGAGCACCGCCAGGAGTGATTCCTGAGTGCAGAGCCAGGAGTAGCCCCTGAGCATTGCCGGGTATGACCCAAAAAAAGGCAAAAAAAAAAATAGTGGCTTGTTATTGACATTAGTTATCCAAGATGACTTGCATAATATTTCTATTTACCTTTTTTCTAACAGAATTAGAACTTTAGTTTTGAAACTATTTGCTAATGTTCCACAATAAATATCTTGTGATGACATTAGAAAAAAGATGGATATAGTTCTCAATACTGTGAAACATCTCTGCACCAGTTAACTGTCAAGTTAGTCTCAGATATTCTGATTGCTATTAAGTATATTCAGTTTAATGCTAAACCTATCATGTCACTGATGAGCCACTACATCTCCATTTCAATGGACAGGTCATGAACGAGAAAGTCTACGCCAGCGCTCCCAGTCACCGCAGATGACAGAAAGGGAAGTCAGGGCTGAGGAGCACTTGATTTCCATGAATGCTGAGCAACAAGAACCAAATCCACAAAAGCGAAACTAAATGGTGAGTGAGAAATACAACTTAATTTTTTTTAATTCGTTTTGCATTTTGGCTCACACCCAGCTATACTCAGGAGTTACTCCCAACCTCTGCACTCAGGAATTACTCCTGGCGGTGTGCAGGGGACCATATGGGATGCCGGGATCGAACCCGGGTCAGCCTCATGCAAGGCAAATGATCTCCCTGCTGTACTACTGCTCTGGCCCCACAGCTTACAAAATATTTTTATTTTATTTATTATACTACCCTCAGATACACAATTACAAAGCTGTTCATGATAGGGTTTCAGTCAAACAGTGTTCCAGCACCCGTCCCCCCACCGGTGCACCCTTCCCAACACCAGGGTGCCAGTTTCCCTCCCCCATCCCCCAGCCTGCCTGTTTAAGCCCAGTCACTGCATGTCATCCCCACCACAGCTCAACTGAATGTAACCTGGGGGCCTAAAACACCATGGGGTGTGGTCCCTACTGAAAAAAAAAAGTTCAAATGGTCCTTATTTTAAAGACTTTTTAACTTTAGTAAATTCCAGATTTGGATAATCACAAATCTTTTAGATGACAGCATTCAGTACTGTAAGGAGAAATAATTAAAAAATCTGTAGTCATACCATCAAATATTAAGTTATTGTTTTGTTTTGTTTTTGGAGACACACCAGCAGTACTCCTGGCTCTGGAAGGTACTATGCCGTGCTGGGACGGAGCCCAGGTGGGCCACACAGAAGAAACACCTTACCCCACCACTCTCTCTCCAATCTGCAAATCGTCAGACTTTTTACGTCTACATTCTAAAACGCTGTATAAGCAGGTTGTTCCCTCTTTATGAGAAAATGCGAAACAAACCTTAGTGAAATATTTGAAAAGTATAGCCCGAATCTCAGCAGGGTTCAGGCAAATGAGTCTTTCCAAGACATTTGCTTCACTCTGAGAGAGGTTGGGAAAGGAAGCACTGAGTGAGTTCTGGCGACTCGGATACTTTCATTCTTGTATTCAATCGCAGCTTCCAAAGCTTCAATCCCTTCTTCTAGTTGGAAAAGAACATGTTCTTCCTGGATATAATAGAAAGCACACATTTTTAATAAAAAAAGTATTACCAGAACTTTGCATATACTAAGACCTCAGTGTTTTTGAATAGAATGGACAGTACCATCCTATGGAATCAAATAAAAATAACATTTCAGTGCTTGGTATACTCTCTCTCTCTCTCATCTTTCTCTCTCTAGCAACAAAAACCTTCCTATTGAGCAAAAGCTTACAGGACTTAAAATACTCAAGGTCATAAAAAGTGATCACCAAGGAACACATGAACAAGGCCCCAGCCACAGAACTAGCAGTGCTGCTACGTGTCTCCACACACATACGCCAGTAAGAGCTAGAGACTCCCTCAACTCTACCTTTAAGACTGAAGCAAAACACTATATTGCTAGAGAGGGAAAGAAATAGTTTTTAAAAATAGTATTTAAGGATATGATATACTTCATAAAATTCTTATGAGAAGTCATTAGAGATAAAAACAAAGGCATTAAAATAGTAGAAAGGGGCCAGAGTGATAGTACAGCAGGCAGGGCACTTGCATTGCATGCGGCCCACCTAGGTTTAATCCCCAGCATCTTGCATGGCTCTGTAAGCACTGCCAAGAGTGATTCCTGACCACAGAGCCATGAGTAAGCTCTGAGTACTGCAGGTGTAGCCCAAAAACATAAAATAAAGTTAAAATGGTAGTAAAACAGGGCCCAGAATGATAGTACAGTGGGTAAGGTGGTAGCCTTGCATGCAGTTGGCCAACCTGGGTTCAACCCCAAGCATCCCATATGGCATCCCCAGATCCCAGGCATGCCATATAGTCCTCTGAGCACCACCAAAAGTGATTCCTGACTGTAAAGCCAGGTGTAGCCCAAAATACAAAACAATAAAAATGGTAGTAAAACAATTTTGTTTGTTTGGAGGAAAGCCACATTGAGCAGTGCTCAGGACTTACTTCTGGCTCTGGGCTTAGGAATCACTCCTGCTGACTCTTAGGGGGGCAGTACCGAGGATAGAACTGGGGTTGGCTGCATGCAAGGCAAGCACCTTAACCCCATACTCTCTCTGGCCCTGTTATAACAATATTTTTTAATATCATGGAATATTTTCTTTGTATGAATATTCTAACAAGTTCACAGAAAATGTAGTGATTCTCTGAACTACCCAAATAACATGTCATTTGGTTGGGGGTAGACAAGGTTTTTAAATTTCTGGTAATTTATTATTTCGGATTTGCTGAGGCTTAGATATTTGTGTTGGTATAACTGCACAAGGTAGATATTCATGTCCGTATAACTGCACTAGGTAGGTATTTGTGTCCATATAACTGCACGAGGTAGGTATTCGTGTCTGTATAACTGCATGAGGTAGGTATTCATGTTCGTATAGCTGCATGAGGTAGAGAGCACTTTGGTGTCAAGCTTCTGTATAACTGCACGAGGTAGGTAGTCATGTCCATATAACTGCATGAGGTAGAGAGCACTTTGCTGTCAAGCTTCTGTATGACTGCACGAGGTAGGTATTCATGTCCGTAGAAAAGCACGAGGTAGGTATTCATGTCTTTATAACTGGACGAGGTAGGTATTCATGTCTGTATAACTGGACCAGGTAGGTATTCATTTCTGTATAACTGCATGAGGTAGGTATTCGTGTCTGTATAACTGCACAAGATAGGTATTCATGTCTGTTTAACTGCCTGAGGTAGAGAGCACCTTGGTGTCAAGCTTCTGTACTACTGTATGAGGTAGATATTCATGTTTGTATAATTGCACGAGGTAGGTATTCATGTCTGTATAACAGCTCAAGGTAGAGAGCACTTTGGTGTCAAGCTTCTGTATAACTGCACAAGGTAGGTATTCATGTTCATATAACTGCACATGGTAGAGAGCACCTTGGTGTCAAGCTTCCAGAAGCAGACTATCCTACCCACACTCATGTGTTATTTTCTACAACAATCACATACCACACTGCTGAAACCTCAGTGTCTGTCATGTTAATCAAGAAAAAATTATTGGTAAGTTTGGTTACATGACCCAAAGATCTCTCTCTCTCTCTCTCTCTCTCTCTCTCTCTCTCTCTCTCTCTCTTTTTTCACATTTCAAAGAAAAACAGTGCCAACATTTATTTGTGGGTGGGGAGATCACACCTAGCAGTGCTCAGGGCTTACTCCAGGGGCGGTGCCAGGAATAGAACCCAGGTCTACTGAGCACCAGGCAAGCACCCTACCCACTGTACTATGCTCCAGTCCACAATGTCAACATTTCTAATCTACCTCAAGAATTCAAAGTGACACTAGAGCATCTTTCCTTGAATTCTAGAGAAATTTTGTCATTACCTATTCCAATGAAAGGTTGAATAATTGGTTTCATAATCACTCCAAAAGGAATAAAATATACTCACCTTTTAAAGAAAAACAAATTTTGCAAAGTACTTATGTAAATAAGATAAAGAAGAAAATAAAATTAAATTATACAAAGAACACACGGGACTTTTGAATGCTTACTCTGATAACATTTTACAAAGAACAAATGTGGGAATCAGTTTGTCTCTATTATGAGTGAGAACAATTTAGCACAAATTTAGCGTTTGTAGTTTCTAAATAAGAAAGAACCATAATAATCTGAAGCTATCCCTCCCCAATGAGGTTTCAATGTGTAAATATTTGTGGTCTCCTCTTACTGAGATTCCTCAACAGTGGACATGTGGGCCAGCTGAGAGGCAAAAGGACACTGTCACAGGATGTGAACTTTCTACCATTCAAACCACAGACTATGAAGCATTGTCTCTGTTTTATGACGCAGTCCTGTTTTCCAAACTTTACTCCAAGGACCTTGTTAAAATAATAGATATATAATTCAGCGGTTCTGGGATGGGCTCAGGCTCTGCATTTCTAGCAAGTCCTCAGGTCTTGAGGCCACACTGAGAGCCACAAGCACCTGGTGCAGTGATCTGTGAACATTTTGAGAACAAATACCCCTATCAATAAAAAGGCAATAACTAATGGATAAGAATACAAACTAAAGATAACTTTTAAGCAAGCACTATTGTCCACACACACACACACACAAATACACACACACGGCCACACCTAGTGGTGTTCATAGCTTACTCTATTTATTTATTTATTTATTTATTTATTTCTATTATACCACCGTGAGATATACAATTACAAAGATGTTCATAGCTTACTCTTGACAGTGCTCAGGGAACCGAAAGTGCTCGGTGCATGAATTGAGCATGGCTTCGCCTTAACCCCTGTACTATCTCTCTGGCCTCACATTTGCATATTTCAATAAGTGATATATGCATCTTTTAATTCTTAAAAAGGAAAGCAAAGTTTAAAGGATAAAATCAGCTTATAAATTCTTGTATTTTATTCCTATGATTTGCTTACTAAACAACTCTGTATTACTAGAAAGAGTTTAAGAAATTTTATAAAATTTTCATTTCTAAAGTTCATCAAGAGAGGTAGAATGCCTAATATAAATTGTTGAGTGATTCCATACTAGGACAGTGATCTAAAATATTTTATTTTCCATTAACTAATATAATGAGGAAATTTTGTTTTTGTTTTGGGGCCACACCCAGTGGTGCTCAGGGCTTACTCCTGACCGCTAGGGTATCACTCCTGGTGGCCTCTGAGGGCCACAGGTAGGGCTCTCAGCTGAGCTCAGCTCTAAAGAAACGAGCTGAAGAGCGGTTTCTGTGACTAGCGGATACCTGCCACTTGCAGTGGCTCATCATTCCCTCAAACCAATTCAAAGCACATGTTAAGTAGCTATCATGAATGATGCTGTATTTTAACTACTAAGCCAAAATAATGTAGGTTTTTATTATACTATTCCACATGGAATAGAGCTTACATGTTAGACGATAACAATGGAATTTCTTTGTTTTTCTGTCAACTTGCCCATTCCCACCTCAATAGCTTGGTACAATGATATTTCATCTAAAACGCACATTCTTGCCAACACCTGTTTCTTCTCCTCTGTTACACCAGTTACACTGACCAATAATAAACCATGTTTTTCATAATCTAAACTCCTCAAGGTTTTTCTTGTTGTTGTTGTTGTTGTTTTGGATTGGGGGCCACATGCAGTGATGCCCAAGGAGCTATTCCTGGTTCTGTGGTCAGGAGTGCTCCTGCTTCTGGGTAGTGCTCAGGGAACTAGGAATAGAACCAAGCCAGCTGCATGCAAGTACTTTAATCTCTGTACTATTGCTCCAACACTTATAACACACATCAAGATTCTAATCCATAGGATGCTGCCTTACAGGATCTTCTCACAAATGAGCACTGCATCGCTGGTATAAACAATACAAGTACATGTATTACTTTATCTGTAACTTCCTGTTTTTATGTTCACTAGGGTTAGAGTTTTCTTATATATCTTTACCTCATATAGAGTATAAATGTCTTAAGTGGAGCATAATTTCTATACTTTTTACACAGTACTGGGTGCTCAAGAATTTACTAATATGTGCATTTCCCCCTTTATCGTAGGCTCTAGTTTCAAATCTACACAGTTTAGAATTCTAATTTAATAACCTTGGGAGGGAGCCTGATCTCGTCCTTCTCTGATTACAACCCAGTTAAGTGGGAGCTCATGCTTCATGTAAGTAAAGGTTTCCAGAGCTGTCTACCACAGCTCCCCAGTCCTGTCTATGATTCTGGTCATCAACTTAATGAGCAATAACCTAATTTCATTAAATGACTCCTTTTCTTTCTAAACTCTCTTTCCTCTCACTCTGCCCTAATCTAAAACACTACAAAATTCCAAAAGGTGCATAATTCTCAGCTACTCACTTTCTCTTATAATTTTCCCTTGTTTTGTAATGATAGGACATTAATCTGAAATACTTAGGGAAATAACTTTAGGACAGAAACAGAGAGTACAGTGGGTAAGGTGCTTGCCTTGCATGTGGCTGACCCAGGTTCAATCTCCGATCTCCGACATCACATACGGTCCCCTGAGCCCCATTAGAAGTGAGCCCTGAGCATAGCTGGTATGGCCCAAGACAGAGGAAGAGGAAGAAAGGAGAGGAGGGTGGAAGACAAGGAGGCCGAGAGGCAGGGAGAGGGAGGAAGGAAGAAAGGAAGAAAGGAAGGAAGGAAGGAAGGAAGGAGGGAGGGAGGGAGGAGGGAGGGGGAAGGAGGGAGGGAGGGAGGGGGGGGGGGGGGGGAGGGAAGGAACAAGGGAACAAGGGAGGGGAAGGAGGGAAGGAAGGAAGGAGGGAAGGAAGGAAGGAGGGAGGAAGGAAGGAAGGGAAACCAGGATAAAATATTCATCATTGGAAATGAAAACAAACAAATAGGACTGCATCAAATTTTAAAACTTCTGCAAAGTAAAATAAATCTGTATAAAAATGAAACATTTTACTGACTGGGGAGCTGTTTGCATGTCACCTGCCATACAAGAGGCTGATATTCATATTAGCAAATAGCTCATAAAGGTTGAAAACAAACAAGAGCTACAAACAACCCATAAAAAAAAGCAGGCAGAGCAGAAGATCTGACTAGGCACTTCTCCAGAGAAGGCAGACAGATGACCAAGAGACATGGAAAAACAAGTTCACTGTCTTGTTACTAGGGAAATGCAAATTGAAGACACAATGAACTGTCACCTCTAACCTGTGAGAAGGGCTATTATCCAAAAGAGAAGAAACAGGTGTTGGCAAGGATGTGCAAAGAAGGGTGGGAATGTAAACTGGTGAAGATATGATGGAAAAATACAATCGAGCTGTCCCACTTCTGTGTATTTACCAAAAACCAAATGAAAACAAACAAAAACCACCAAACTCACTAATTCAGAACATATATGGATCCTGCTACTGTAACATTATTTACAAAAGCCAAGAGTTGTACACAACTACTGCTAACTGGTAGTTAAGCTACATGCACACATATAGGCAATGGAATTACTTCAGCTATTTAAAAAAATGATAAAGCCAGATATGTAGATCAGTGGAAGAGAATTTGCTCTTCATGTGTGAGTCTCTGGGCTTAATCCCCAGTACCAAAATCAGAGATTAAATCCTACCATTGCAACAACACAGACCTAGCGTGTGCTGCACTTAGTGGAACAAGCCTACTGGAAAAATCAAACACCATATAATTTTGCTCATATACAGAAAAAAAATCAATTGAATAAATATAAACATTTGTACTCTAAGACCAGAGTCCTAGAATGAACAGAAAGGGTGGAGAAATTGGGTAAGAGGGATCAACTGGGGCTGAAGGAGACACTCAAAACGCTGAGTTAGCATTATTCACAATCAGAATCCTTGCCAGAATCTGGAAACAACCAGAGTGCCCTAGAATCGATGACTGGATAAAGAAGCTTTGGTACATCTACACAATGGAATACTATGCAGCTTTTAGGAAAAAATGAAGTTATGAAATTTGCCTATAAATGGATGGACATGGAGAAGATTATGTTGAGTGAAATTAGCCAGAAGGAGAGAGACAGATACAGAATGACTGCATTTATTTGCATGACATAAATATATATGTACATATTATGATACCAATATCCAAGGTCAAGTGAAACATATATCAGGAGGTCTTGTCAAAGGTGGAAATTATCACAAACGTGTGGGAGTCAGAGGCTAGGTAAGACAGAAAATGGAACAGTGTGCTAACAATTGTCGAGGGTACTAATACCAACCTAGAACTGAGCATTAAATACAGGCAAATAAGATACACATGGCAACCCTTTAATGTATGTTCTGTAATCCATAGTCTGGAAGGGAAGGAAAAGAGAAAGAGAGAGAAAGGGAAAGAAATAAAGAACCTGCCATGGAGGGGGCTGGGGGAAGGGGGAGGGAACCGGGGACGTTGGTGGTGGGAGATGGGCTCTGGAGGAGGGATGGGTGCTGGAACACTGTATGACCAAAACCCAAATATGAACTTTTTAATTGTATACCTTTTTATTTGTATATCTCACAGTGGTATAATAAAATACTTTAAAAAATTAAAAAATAAATTTAAAAAAATTTTTTAAATTAAAAAAAAAAGCTGAGTTATACACAGGGCACTGAGAGGCCAAGTTCCCGCCCAACAACAGGGCCCCCATTGCTGAGCTGAAGCTGCAGATCTCCAGAGATTGCTCCGAGCCATTAGGTCTACACTGCCCAGCTGAGGACAGCTGGGAGTGTGCCCCAGGCCCCTAAACATGCCACGGAGGGCCCCCATCCCCGAGAAGAGGTCAGTAATATTGTGAAAGAGCGAAACTGGGATTCTATTCTTTTTTTTTTTTTTTTTTTGCTTTTTTTGGGTCACACCCGGCAATGCTCAGGGGTTTCTTCTGGCTCTACTCTCAGGAATTACTCCTGGCGATGCTCGGGGAACATATGGGATGCTGGGGATCGAACCTGGGCCAGCACGGGCCAGCCGCATGCAAGGCAAACACCCTACCCGCTGGGCTATCGCTCCGCCCCTCTATTTTTGAAACTGAAGTGATATTACATTGTAGCATTATATAGAAAGTTTCAGGTGTGCATCACTGAAATTCAACATATACTACATTAAATCCATCACGTATTATAACATCACTCTATATTCTACATTGTTATTTAGTAAAACCACAATTAATATTCATCACTTTATTTATTTTGGAGCCACACCCGGCTACATTTAGGGCTTATTCCTGGCTCTGTGCTCAGCGGTAGAGCTCAGGAGCATATATGGTGCCTGGGATTGAACCCTGTTGGCTGAGTAAAAGGCAAGCACTCTCCAGAAATTTGGGTTTTTTAAATTTTGTTTTGTTTTTGTGTGACCCCTGGCAGTGCTCAGGGCTTACTCGTGGCTCTGCACACAGGATGAGTCCTGGTGGAGTTTTGGGGACCATACATTGCATTGAAGACGGAACATGGTTCAGTTGTACGGAAGGCAAGAGTCCTACCTCCTGTAATATCTCCAGCCTACAATGGAATATTTTATAACTGGCTTATTTTACTAAGTATAATATATTCTATATCCAACTATGTTGTTGCAAGAAGCAAGATTTCATCTTTTTTAAAAATGTTTAATGGTATTCATTGTGTATGCGGCATCTTCTTTATCCAATCATCTGTCTACAGACATAGGTTCCACTTTTTATCTACTGTAAATAATGACGCCAGTACATGTGGGGTTGCCAATATGTCTCTGAATTAGTTCCTTTGGGCCATACCTGGCTGTGCTCAGGGATTATTCTTGACTCTTGCTCAGTGATCACTCCTGGAGGGTCTCAGGGAACATTAGGGGGCTGGCAATCAAACCCAGGTCAGCTATGTGCAAACAAGTGCCCTACACACTGTACTATCTCTCTGGCCCTGTATTTGTCAGGGGGTTGCGGAGGGGGGTAAATAAACAGATGTGGGATAACTAGATAGTACTTCTAAATTTGGGGGAAATTCCATTTATTTTCCATAAGGTTGCACCAGTTTACACTCCCACCTGCTGTGTGCAAAGGTTCCTCTTTTCACATCCTTGCCAACACTGGTTTCTTGTCTTTTGGATAGCAGCCATTCTTGTAGGTGTGAAGTGATATCTCATTATAGTTTTGCATTTCCCCTAATAACAAGAGAAGATGTACATGTTTTCATGTGCCTTTTGGTCACCTATATGTCTTCTCTGGAGAAGTGTCTAATCAGATCTTCTGCTCAGTTTAAGTAGGCTGTTTCTTCAGTTTCACGAGCTCCTATACTGAATCTCGGTAGTATGAGCTCCTATACTGAATCTCGGTAGTATGAGCTCCTATACTGAATCTCGGTAGTATGAGCTCCTATACTGAATCTCGGTAGTATGAGCTCCTATACTGAATCTCGGTAGTATGAGCTCCCTATACTGAATCTCGGTAGTATGAGCTCCTATACTGAATCTCGGTAGTATGAGCTCCTATACTGAATCCCGGTAGTATGAGCTCCTATACTGAATCTCGGTAGTATGAGCTCCTATACTGAATCTCGGTAGTATGAGCTCCTATACTGAATCTCGGTAGTATGAGCTCCTATGCTGAATCTCGGTAGTATGAGCTCCTATACTGAATCTCGGTAGTATGAGCTCCTATGCTGAATCTCGGTAGTATGAGCTCCTATACTGAATCCCGGTAGTATGAGCTCCTATACTGAATCTCGGTAGTATGAGCTCCTATACTGAATCCCGGTAGTATGAGCTCCTATGCTGAATCTCGGTAGTATGAGCTCCTATGCTGAATCTCGGTAGTATGAGCTCCTATGCTGAATCTCGGTAGTATGAGCTCCTATGCTGAATCTCGGTAGTATGAGCTCCTATGCTGAATCTCGGTAGTATGAGCTCCTATACTGAATCTCGGTAGTATGAGCTCCTATACTGAATCTCAGTAGTGGGGCCTACGATGTGCACGTGTCCTCTCCATTCCATATGATGTCAATTCATGTTGATGCATGGTGTTCTTTTACCGTGTTATATTTTCAAATTAAAATCAAGCATTTTAGTTTGATGCTAACAGAATTAGATTTTCCATGGTGAGCTTAACAGAGTACATACACAGCCCACCTGAAACTTACATAATGATTCAATGCAATGTTATAATATAAACTGTCTTTGATAAAGAAAGTATACAGGTACCATTGTCAACTGAAGAAAAAAATTGAAGAAAAGGCTAATTCTGGAGCAATCTGATAGCCAAACTGAAATGTTTCTAGTTAAAAAAAATAATTTGTGTGCAAGCCCTGGGGTGTTCCACAGAACCACATGCTCTTTGGTTCAGTGCATGCCCTGCACGTGAGGTATGTGGGTCTGATTTCAAGCACCATGCCACACTGCTGAGTGTAGTTCACAGCCCCGCTGGCACAGGCCCCAGCACTGCAACAATAATAATAACATCACCACTAGTAGAATAATGTGAGAGGAGCCATACTCTCTCCAAATGAAAACTCCCACTTACAGGGATTTTCTCTGAGATTTGAATCTTATGCATGTACACATTTTGTACGTAGTGTTGGAACATAATACTGAATATTGGGGTGTTTTCAACCAAAGTTCCAGGAATAATAAACCCTAAATGCTCTAGTTACCCACTGAACAAAAGGAGCCATCTAGCAAGTATGTGAATAGATAAACAGGGGCCCTCATTGTAGAGTCCTCCTGTGCTCCCTGATGTTAGATGAGAAACCCCAACTGAGATAAGGCATACTGAAGAAGTGTCAGTTTTCCCATCACCAGCAGTGCCAGGTAGAGGCCCATTCATGACCTTGTAAGAATGAGGACATCATACTTTCTAAGAAGCACAGCTCAGGGTGCCCAAGGCGTGCAGGGCAAACTCTAATGAGTATCTGACAAAATCTCAAGGAAACAATGTTTACAAGGTTTATCATTTTTTATGTTTTAGTGACAAAGATGGAGAAAATCATCCAAGTGATCCATCATACAGTACTTCCAGCTCCAAAGAATACCGACTTACTTCAGGTGATAACACGCTACCATTTTTAAGTTTTTCATCCACACTGTCTCTTTGTTTCTGCAGTAGATCCCTTTCTTTCTGGAGGGCTTTAACTTCTTCTGTGATCTTTATTTTCTCCTCAGCAGTGCTGCTCTGAAGCTGTACATTCTTTTCAGATAACTCTTGGTCCAACAAGCTCAAGCGAGTTGATATTTTCAAACTATCTACGTTTAATGCCTAAAAAAAAATTAAAATGAGTTAGAAATTCAGATTGCACAGAGCTAGGAAAATGAATATACTTTTTAACTTATTAACTTCTACATTGTCTTCAATGAAATTTTTTGCAGAAGTAGGCAGGGAGGGTGTTTTCATTTTCTAAAATCATAAAAGGGAGATTCAAACTACCACATATTTGGTATACCAGATGACCCTTACGTAATGAAACAGATTTTTTCTAAGTATTATTGTTTTGTTATATTTTAAATTAAGTTTTGACTATTGGCCTGTTTTGCAGAAGAATTAATTTGGTTAAGAATTTCTAGAGGTCAGGCTGGGGAGGAAGGAGGAAATCATGGGACATTGGTGGTGGGAAGTGGGCACTGGTGGACGGATGGGTGCCGAACACTGTATGACTGAAACCCAAACATGAACATCTTCGTAATTGTGTATCTCATGGTGGTATAAAAATATTTTTCAATAAATAAAAAAAAAGAATTTCTAGAGGTTTTCCAAAACACAAAAGCCCAGATGGATTCACAAGTGAATTCTTCCAAACCTTTAAAGAGAACCTACTGCCGGACCAAGCTTTTCCAGGAAATTGAAGAAATGGAAACACTCCCAAACAGTTTTTATGAGGCACATTTCTCCCTAATACCCCTAAAAGAAAATTGCAGAATAATATCCCTGATGAACATAGATGCAAAGATCTTCAACAAACTTCTATCAGACAGAATCCAAAGACTCATCAAAAATATCATACATCTTTTTAATTGTATATCTTTGTAATTGTAAAAATAAAAAATTTAAAAAATATATCATACATCATGACCAAGTACAATTCATCTTGGGGATGCAAGGATGGTTTAACATTTGCAAGTCAATCAACATAATGCATCATATCAATAAAAAATTAAAAAACATACAATTATATCAATTGATGTAGAGAAAGAATGACAAGATTCAGCACCCATTCATGATAAAAACTCTCCACAAAATGGGAATTGAAGGAAACTTCCTCAATATAGTCAAAGCCATCTACCACAAGCCCACAGCAAGCATATTCTCAATGGTGAAAACTAAAAGCCTTACCCCCAAACATCAGAGACAAGACAAGGTTGCCCACTATGACCACTTCTATTCAACATCATATTGAAAGTACTTGCAATAGCAATTGGGGAAGAAAAAGAAATTAAGGGTATCCACATAGGTAAAGAAGCCAAATTATCACTATTTGGAGATGACATATTATAGCTAAAGAATCTTAAAGTCTACCAAAAAGCTCCTAGGAACAATAGATTTGTACGGTAGTGGGGCAAGTTACAAAAACAATACACAAAAGCCCGTGGCTTTCCTATATGAAAATAATGAAAGACAAGAAAGTGATATTTAAAAAATCCTATTCAATACCCTGGGAAGTCAAAAACATCAGAATGTTAGATATAAAATGAAAGTGCACCATCTGCACTTTTATCTTCGATAGCAGCACTATGCACAATAGCCAGAATCTGGAAACAACCAGAGTGCCTGAGAACTAGATAAAGAAACTTTGGTACATTTACACAATGGAATACTATGCAGCTGTTAGGAAAAACGAAGTTATGAAATTTGCCTATAAATGGATGGACATGGAGAGGATCATACTGAGTGAAATTAGTCAGAAGGAAAAGGACAGATATAGAATGACTGCATTTATTTGCATGATATATATACATATATCTATAGTATGGTATCAATATCTAAGGAACAGAGAAAGAGAGAGAGAAAGAGAAAGAGAGAAAAGAGATAAATAACCTGCCATAGAGGCAGGCTAGAGGAGGAGGAAGGGAATTGGGGACATTGGTGGTGGTAAATGGGCACTGGTGGAGTGATGGTTGCTGGAACACTGTAAGACTGAAACCCAAACATGAACTTCTTTGTAACTGTATATCTCACGGTGGTATAATAAAAAATATGTATATGTATATATATTTATATGTATATATATTTTCTTGGCTTTCTGTTGTTTATCCAAGAAGAAAGAGGCTAATATATAGAAGAGGGCTAATATATATATTAGCCCTCTTTCTTCTTGGATATTGATACCATACTATATATATGTATAATATATATAATATTATATATATACTATATATATACTTTTTATATATAATATTATATACACTATATATAATATTATATATATACTTCCATCTCTTTCAGAAACAGTATTTCCTTGATAAGTTTCAGTCTTGTTGATCTATCAAGAGTTGATAGAGCAGTGCTGAAGTCTCCAACTACAATTGTGTTGCTGTCAATGTCTTCTTTGAAGTCTATTAGTAGCCGTTTAGGTATTTTGCTGGCCCCTTGTTGGGTGCATATATGTTTAGGAGTACAATTTCTTCCTGATATACATATCCCTTGATTGTTAAGAAGTGACTTTCACTGTTCCTTCTGACCTTCAGTCTGAAGTCTGTGTTGTTCCATCCCGGCCTTTCTGGAGGGGTCATTTGAGTGAAGAATTGTCTTTGTTCCAAATTGTTCAGATGTGTTTCTTGAAGGCATCAGAATGTTAGATTCAATATTTTGATAATTTTGCCACTCTGTGTCTCTATTTTTTTTTTTTGCTTTTTGGGTCACACCTGGTAATGCTCAGGGGTTACTCCTGGCTCTGCACTCAGGAACTACACTGGCAGTGCTCGGGGGACCATATGGGATGCCAGGGATCGAACCTGGGTTGGCTGCATGCAAGGCAAATGCCCTACCTGCTGGATTATCACTCTGGCCCCAGCCACTCTGTGTCTCTAACTGTTGAATTTAAACCATTGACATTGAGAGATATTATTATTATTATTATTATTATTATTATTATTATTATTATTATTTTGCTTTTCGGGTCACACCCGGCGACGCTCAGGGTTACTCCTGGCTCTGCACTCAGGAATTACTCCCTGGTGGTGCTCGGGGACCATATGGGATGCCAGGGATCAAACCCGGGCCGGCACAGGCCGGCCGTATACAAGGCAAATGCCCTACTATGGGGCCTATCGCCCCGCCCCAGAGATATTATTGTCATGGAATTTTGTGCCATCTTTCTGTATAGGTTTATTGTTCTTTTGGGTTCTGTCTCATCTTAGAGTAGCTCTCAGTTCTCTTTTCAAGGTTGGTTTTGAGTCTATGAAGTTCCTGGCTGTTGTTTATCCAAGAAGCTGTGTATATGTCCTTCAAATGGAGCAAAAGTTTAGCCGGATAAAGAATTCTTGGTGAGGTTTCATTTCATTGAGTTTTTTCAGTATATTCCACCACTGCTTTCGGGTTTGGAGGGTCTCTTCTAATAGGTCTGCTGAAAGTTGAATGGATGCTCCTTTGTATACAATTTCCTTCTTTGATCTTGCTGCTTGAAGAATCGTGTCTCTATGGCATCCATTATTTTGACTAGGATATGTCTTGGAATCTCTCTATTGGGGTCTCTTCTTGCTGGTACCCTTTGGGCTTCTTGGATCTGGATGCCTTTGTCCTTTAACTCTGGGAACTTTTCAGTAAGGATGTCTTTAACTGTTCCTATTTCCTTGGGGTTGCTTTCCTGTCCCTCTGAAACTCCGATGATTCTTATGTTGTTCCTTTTGGATTTTCCCAATGTTCTCTGTTCCTGATCTATTTTCCAGTCTTTTCCCATCTTGTGTATTTGCCTGAGTGCTTTCTGCAGCTCATCCTCAATCTCACTGATTATCTCTTCTGCTGCTGTCATCCTACTGTTGAAAGCCCCTATTGTGTTTTTCATTTCATCTACTGATAGATGCAGCAGTGAGCTGCTACTGGCTCTCACTGTGTCCAGCCGCTCATGAGGTGCCCGGGAGGATGGCAGGTTCTAGCCCTGGCCTGCCAACCCAGCAGAGCCTCACAACAAGCCAGACGACCCCCCCACTCCATGAGGACTTCCATTTTCCACATCTGGACTTCCCCCTCAACAGAACTCCACCCAGCAGACCAGCCTATCACAGCCCGGCTCATCGAGATCCACCCTGATGCAGTCTTTTTAATCCGGCCCAGGTATGCTGATCCAGAGACAGACATGGGGCAGAGCTGCTACTGGCTCTCACTGTGCCCAGCCGCTCATGAGGTGCCCAGGAGGGATGGCAGGTTCTAGCCCTGGCCCGCCACCCCAGCAGAGCCTCACAACAAGCCAGACGACCCCCCACTCCATGAGGGACTCCATTTTCCATATCCGGACTTCCTTCTCATCAGAACTCCACCCAGCAGACCAGCATACCACAGCCTGGCTCGCGTGGCCGGCCACGCGTGGTTCATCAATAAATGCTGGAATTTGAGATGACTACAAGAGTATACTACCCGCACGGCAGAGCCTGGCAAGCTACCCATGTCGTATTTGATATGCTAGATACCAGTAACAATTATAGACCTCATTCCCATGACCTGATGGAATGGTTTGAGGCTCTTTATGTTCCTGGAGCAAGCAGGTGCCCTTGGGCTCTACTAGCATGAGACAGGTCATATGGAGATGTTACTGGTGCCTGCTCGAGCAAATCGACGATGAACGGGAAGACAGTGATACAGTGATCTACTGAGTCTTTAGTGATATTTCTATTTGCATTGTTATCATTTCTGCTCTCATTTTCCTCCTGTAGTTTATTGACTGTCCTTTGACTGCTTCATTTATGTTTTCCTGTACTTTATTGGACATCAGTTCCATTTTTTTCATTGAGCTCATTAAATATCCTCACCATTTCGTCTCTGAATTCTTTGTCAGAGAGATTATGTATGTCTGCATTTTTTCGAGTCTTCAGGGTTGGTTTCTTCATCTGTTCTCCGAGCTGGGCATCTGCATTGTTTCCCCATGGTGCTGTGGATTCTTCCCCATGGGGGTGGATTCTTCTGGGGTACTGTTCCTTCCTCACTGTAGGTAGGACTCTAGAAATGCTCCACAGAAGGTGTTTCCTTTTCCCTCTTGGAGGCTATTACCTTCCCCTTAATGCTGAATTTCCTGAGGTTGAGGCGACCTGCGTGAGGGTTCAAAGTGTACCATTTACTTCCGCTTCTGCTTGGATTTCTGGGGGCTGTAGTTTGGCTTTCTTCTGGAGGTCGGGGGCTCTATTACTTTCATCACGTGCCCGCTCAGCCAGCTACGCCCCCAGGAGGGTACCTGAGGTGGAGGCGACCCAGTGTGAGGGTTCAAAGTGTCCCATTTACTTCTGCTTCTGTTCGGACTTCTGAGGATTGTAGTTTCGCTTTCTGCCCGAGGCCTGGGGCTCTATCACCTTCACCATGCACCTGCCCAGCCAGCCACCACATAAATGGATTTATAAATGTAGTCTTTTGACTGGTTTCTTTCATTTGACAGAGTATTTTCAGGGTTCATCCATGTTAGTACACATTAGCATTTAATTGCCTTCTATCTGTAGTAAATGATATTCCATGCACAGATAAATCCATTTATATAGTACTGGACACCTGAAATATGTCTATTAGATCCTTCATCCATTTTACAATTGGCTTCTTTTTTGATTTTTGAGTTCCTTACATATTTAAGATACAAGTCTTTTACATATATTTGACTTACAAATATTTTCTCCCACCTTGTAAATTATCTTTTCTCTCTTAGCGTCATTTGCACGTAACAAATGTTATCTAAGAGCAATGTTGGTATTATGGGTACTTCAGGTATAATATAAAAAAACTATTAAATCATAGACATAAAGATTTATGACTTTTTTTCTAAGACTTTTAGTATTTTAATTTATACACTTAAGTCTTTTTTTCTAAGTTAAATTACAGATGACTTGAGTACACACTTTTATATCATGTTTCTTGTCTGAAGCACGATTTAGAAATATTTCTTTCTAAACACTGGCTGACTCACGCAGCCCTGCTCTACGGGTTCCAGACTAGATCTCTGAGGAGATGCAGGCCAAGCAGCTAAAACTCGTGGAAAAAACGTATGTGACCTGCTCAGCTAACAATCATACTCCATGGTAAAAAGCTGAAATCTTCCCTCCTATGGTCAGGCACAAGACAGGGGCATCTACACTTATCACTGTTATTCTTTTCTTTCTTTGTCTTTTTTTTTTTTTTTGCTTTTTGGGTCACATTCAGTGTTGCTTAGGGGTTACTCCTGGCTCTGCACTCAGGCAGTATTCAGGGGACCATATGGGATACTGGGGATTGAAACTGGGCTGGCCACGTGCAAGGCAAATGCCCTACCGGCTGTACTATTTCTCTGGATCCACCACTATTTTTCAATATAGTGTTGGAAGTCCTTGCTTTTTAAAAAATTCCAATAGCCTTTTTCAAGAACATAGGAAAAAATTACAAAAGTTTCTTTGTAATCACAAAATCCCCCAAAGAGTGAAAAATAATCCTGAGGAAAATAAAACTATGGGAGAAATAAATTTTATACTATTTGATAAAGATACTGAAATCAAAATAATGTGGTATTGGAACTAAGGCAGACACTTAGACTAGTGGAATAGAATAGCACAGAGGAGCAACCCACAATGTGTGGGAGAAGGAGGAGAGAGAGAGGGAGAGGAGAGGAGATAAAGAACCTGCCATTTAGGCAGGATGTGGGAAGGGGAGGAAGTGGGGACATGGGTGGTGGCTGGGGGGCACTGGTGGAGGGCGGGGTGCTGGAACACCATGTGACCGAAACCCCCCAGCGTGAACAGCATTGTAATTGCATATCTCACGGTGGTATAATAAAATGTTAAAAAAAAACAACCTGACATTTAGGCAGGCTATGGGAGGGGGAGGAATTGGGGATATTGGTGGTGGGATATGGGCACTGGTGGAGGGCGGGTGCTGGAACACTATGTGACTGAAACCTCCAAACATGAACAACGTTGTAATTGTATATCTCACAGTGGTATAATAAAATATTTAATTAAAAAAAAGGAAAATTCAAAAAAAAAAAAAAGAATAGCACAGAGGAAAACCCTCATAGATTTGGACAATTAATTAGGAGCATAAATCGAAGAAGAAAAGGCTATATAATAAATGGTGCTGGGAAACCACATGCAAAATAATGTAATTGCACAGTGATCTCACACCATGCATAATTTTTAAAGTATTTTATTATACCACTGTGAGATATACAATTTCAAAGATATACAATTAAAAAGTTCATATTTGGGTTTTGGTCATACAGTGTTCCAGCACCCATCTCTCCACCAGTGCCCATCTCCTACTACCCGGTTCCTCCCTCCTCCCCAGCCTGCCTCCATGGCAGGTTCTTTATTTCTTTCCCTTTCTCTCTCTTTCTCTTTTCCTTCTCTTCCAGACTATGGATTACAGAACATAAATTAAAGGGTTGTCATGTGTATCTTTTTGCCTGTATTTAATGCTCAGTTCTAGGTTGGCATTAGTACCCTCGACAATTGTTAGCACACTGTTCCATTTTCTGTCTTACCTAGCCTCTGACTCCCCACGTTTGTGATAATTTCCACCTTTGACAAGACCTCCTGATACAAGGTCATGTTTCACTTGACCTTGGATATTGGTATCATAATATGTACATATATATTTATGTTATGCAGATAAATGCAGTCATTCTGTATCTGTCTCTCTCCTTCTGGCTAATTTCACTCAACATAATCTTCTCCATGTCCATCCATTTATAGGCAAATTTTATAACTTCATTTTTCCTAACAGCTGCATAGTATTCCATTGTGTAGATGTACCAAAGCTTTTTATCCAGTCATCGATTTTCGGGCACTCTGGTTGTTTCCAGATTCTGGCTATTGTGAATAATGCTGCTATGAACATAAAAGTAGGGATGGTGTTTCTGCTGAGTGTTTTTGGCTTCCCAAAGTATATTCCCAGGAGTGGGATGGCTGGGTCAAATGGGAGTTCCTTCGTCTCAATTTTATTGAATGTTTTCAACATAAATGGATATTGAATACTCCCAAATGCTTTGAGTATGGTCATAAAATCTGTATCTTTTATTGATTAGATGTATGACATTAATCAATTTGCATATATTGAATTATCCTGGCATCCTAAGACTAAGTCCTACCTGGTCATGATGCACAATCATTATTGCATATAACCGAATTAGCTACACTAAGCTCTTGTCGAGGATTCTGTGTTCTGACCAGAGCATAATTTACAGTATCTATCATTTTATTTTTTTGTGTGATGTCTGTCTGGTTTTGGTTTCATGATAACACTTGTCCTGTTGGGAATAATTCCTATTTATTCACTTTTTGGGAAATTCTTGTAAAGGATATACCTATCCTTTATTATATATTTGTTGATATATATGTATATATCAGCTTTGTAGGTTTGGTATAACTCATCAATAACACCTGGATGTGACTTTAGCTTCATGGTAAGTTTTTGTGGGTATGTCACCCAGTGATACCTAGGCTCTGCATTTAGGGATCACTCCTGGTTGGCCCAGGGGTGCTAAAGACTGAACCCTCTTTTGGCCATGTGCAAGGAAAGTGCTTTACCAGCTCCAGTACTAGAAGTTGTATTACTGTTTGATTTCCTTGTTTGTAAATTGGTCTGCTCAGAAGCAACTTTTTAAGCTTGACTTTGCCACTCAGTCTGGACAAGCTACTTATCTATGGCTTCAACAACCGACTAGCTGCATAAGTCATCCCCACCTGTGTTCAGCATGCTATTTCTTTCCTTTCTTTGGGGGTAGTTATTTTTTATTTATTTCTTACACTCTTAAAGATGTATGCGGTCCAATTTACAAGATTGTTAATGATGGTTTCCCATGTACACAATCCCAACACCACATCCCCATCACCAGCTTACCCACTACCCTCTCCCACAGATCCAATGCTCCTCCCTCTTCACCCCTCCCCATTGTGTTGCCTTTATCCCTTTGTTGCTCCCTTGCTGTGTATCTTTAACTCCTACATAGAAGAGATCATTCTGTATTTTTCCCTGTCCTGATTTGACTTCACTGAGCATGATATCCTCTAGTTCCATCCATGTAGTGGCAAATTCTTAACTTTGTTCTTTCGTAGAGAGCAGCCTAGTTATTTCAAAGTAATTAGAAAACAAAGGACAGAGTCAAGCTAAGTACAGGAATTCATTCCACCAACGATGGGCTAGAGTAATAGGGAATGGAGGAGTTAAGCACATGTCACCATCAGGCCAGAGTCTCCCCTGTGGACAGTAGAGGAGTTAAGCTCATATCACCATAAAGTTGGAGTCTCCCCATGTAGACACAGGCTGAAAAGCAGGTGCAACAGGGAGAGAGGTCTCTGTTCATACCAATGAACTCAAGGCCCAGTGGGGGGGGAAGTTATGGGAAAAAGGTATTAATCAAGTATGGGGCAAGCCAGTTTCATTTTCAGATAGATTACTATTGTTGAAAATAAGCATAAATAAATTAAAAAAGTATTTACTGGCCCTTTCGCCACCTTCACATTCTGTCTTCAAAATTAGAGTGATTCAAACTCTTCAAAGAACTTTTCTGATTAGCTCATAATATCCAAGTCCTCCAGCAAACATTTTTGTAATCAGCATCAATTCTTTATAATTTGAAAAAAAATTTTACAGAAGTCTTTCTTTTGTAGGTTGCTCCGCAAACCCTAACTTTGGGTAGCACTGATAGTTTATTTTCCAAATATAATTTTACAAACTATCCATGTTAACAACACAGCATCATTCACACATTTAAGAAATATCCACTGAAATTAATAATAGAAATTTCCAGGCTGGAATAACAAGGGTTCTTCATTAATGTCACAAAGCTCCTGTCTGGGGGGTTATAGAAAAGGTTTAGAAATAGAGCTAATAGATGTGTAATATTGTGAATGCAGTTAACTGAACTGTCAAAATAATAAAATTTTGTTATGCAATTAATTTTAAAAAATTTTACCCAAAAAGTTAACAGTAAATCATACCTGATACAACACTGACTGTTTAACCTTTAAAATTTCAACAGATTTCAGTTATGGTCACTGATTAGCAGTAATAAAATTTGAAAGTCAGAGGAGTGATTTTACTTCTTACAGTGATAAAATTTCCTTCTTGAAAGGGAAAACAACACCCTAGTCTATCTGACTCACAAATAAATAAAACAATGTTAAACAGAGTACCTGACTAGACCTCAGCTTCTTATTTTCCAGATGACTCTTCTCCTGTAACAGGGCTTCCTTCTTAGAAACTATGGCCTCCCGTTTCTTTAAATCTTCTTTCAGCTCCTCCAATTCTTGGCGTTGATTCAGAACTTTCTCCACTTCTCCATCTAACCATTTTTTTTGTTCATCCAATTTCTACATTAAAATTCAAAAGCATTTGATTTTTCTTCTGTGATAAAATACATGTGGTAATAACAAATTCAGATTAGC